>JANRMT010062856.1:111112360-111171510 GCA_026402145.1 Polypterus bichir lapradei
CCCCCCCATCCCTTCCCTGTCAGCTGCCCGCGCACGCTCTCACTCTCTCTCTCTCTCTCTCTCTCTCTGCGCTTGCTCGCTCGCGCTCTCTAATCTCTCTGTAGCACGTGCTCACGCAGCATTTTTTTTAAAATGAGTTTTAAGCACAGCGGAAAAAAGAAACATTGGAACAAATCCGAAGCGCGTGCAAAAACCAACTCACAAGCAAACAAAAAAGTAAGATTGCAGGAGATCACGCTATTAAACCTAAAGCCTGATCGCTGTAAACAATGTTTGTAAAAGGAGTTTTAAGCACAGCAGAAAAAAACGAACAACAAATCCGAAGCACATGAAAAAACCAACTCACAAGCAAACAAAAAAGTAAGATTGCAGGAGATCACGCTATTAAAACTAAAGCCTGATCGCTGTAAACAATGTTTGTAAAAGGAGTTTTAAGCACAGCAGAAAAAAACGGACAACAAATCCGAAGTGCGTGCAAAAACCAACTCACAAGCAAACAAAAAAGTAACATTGCAACAAATCACACGATGAAGTCCTCCATGTAAACAATTTTTTTAATGAGTTTTAAGCACAAGGAAAAAAGCGAACATTTGAAAAAAGAGAAAAATAACATTGCAACAAATCGCATTATGAACTAAAAAATTAACTTTTGAAAAATCCGTAATACAAAAACCACCAAGAAAACTAACCTTGCATGAGACGAGTTCTGGCATGAAGTGTTTTCCTTCAGGTGTTTTCTCTCTTGTGATTTCTTGGGTTTCTGGTGCTTTTAGCTGTTTAGCTGGTGGGAGTGAAAGCCTCATGCAGCCATTCCAAAAAGAAAGTTCTTGTGACCCTCCACATTACTGGCAGTCTGGCTTTGTTTACATTGTGCTGCTTGAAAGCACGAGGGTTCTCAGATTGGTAAATGAGTAAACTGGTAAACAGTTTTTCCACCTCTTGTAATTTCTTTCTTTACTTCGATTTCAATTTTCTTCAAAACTTTCTTTTGACCTCTCTTCACTTGCTTAGAAGCCATAGTTAACTGCAAAAGCACATGAAATACTGTAGAGCACAAAGAGAGTGCACGTCTTATTGAAAACAAGGAGCGGCTTTGCTTAAATGAAAAAGCCAGGCAGCTCTCTTTTTCTCTCTCAGGCTGCCTACAGGCAAACAACACGTGCAGCAACCTCCTCCTCCCCCTCCCCAGCAGGCACGTGCTTGCTCGCTCTTGCTCTCTGTTTAGGAGGCAAGGGAAACTGGCTTGTTCAGCAAACACTGCAGCAATCTCCTCCTCCCCCTCCCCAGCAGGCACGTGCTCTCACGTTCTTAGGCTCTCTCTCTCTCTCTTTCAGTTTAGGAGGCAAGGGAAACTGGCTTGTTCAGCAAACACTGCAGCAATCTCCTCCTCCTCCTCCCCCTCCCCAGCAGGCACGTGCTCGCTCGCTCTTAGGCTCTCTCTCTCTCTCTCTCTTTCAGCTTAGGAGGCAAGGGAAACAGGCTTGTTCGTATACCGAGTGTGTGGTTGTGAACCGAGGCAAAAGTTTGGCGAGCTTTTTGGTCGTGAACCGAGTTGTACGTGAACCGGGACGTTCGTGAACCGAGGTTCCACTGTATTACATTTTAATTCTGTCAGTAGCCACACCAATAGTGTGACACGAGTGTACAGTAGGTCTTCATTTGTGATTTTAGCACTAAGTTTTAGGGGCAATCAAGTAGAGGTTCTCTACCAATACTTTTGTACATCTTTACGAGTATAGTTGAAGAAGGCCAGTGTCTTTGATGTACTACCATTATGTATGTTGAACAGGTAAAGTTGAGTGAAGCTATTCATAACTTTGTATATCAAAAGGAGTGCTGTAAATATTTATGCTTTCCTCTAAGAGAATTTTTTATTTCCGTCAAAACATTAAAGTTTATTGCAAAACTGCTTTCTGCCAAATTACTTGAGTTTTTGACATTTGGCCTACTCCCTGTATATAACCCTTGTGTTATTTGGGTGATGATTAATGGCTTTATTTGGAGATATACAATTTCTTCCTTGTCACACCTTGCTTGCTCCAGACTGCTCACATTGGCTGAACCTCAGTATTTGCTGTCATCCCAGGGGAAAAAAAATCCTATATGGTCGGTAAGGTGTAGAAAATAATAATTGCTAATACTAGAACTAAGTTTAAAGCCCTTCTCCAGATTGCATCCAGAATGTAGCACACTCATACACAACTTCTGCAGTGCTTGCTTTTGGTGCTTAGCCTTGTATTTCCCCTTGTCAGAGCACTGCGATTAGCTTGCCCAGACATCCTGATGTTGCAGTCCTTAAAGGTTCATTTCAAATTGATAGTTTGAAACTTTTCTTATACCTGAAACTGTCAGCAATACTCAGGATGAATGTGATTCTGCTCTCCGTTTTTACTGGCTTCCTGCTAACCAACTATAACTTGCTTTCATGCTCCTTTTTGCTGTGGAAAAAGAAAAAAATACTTCTTACTCTGTACCTCTCACAACAACCTACACTTTATTTCTTCTTCTGAGGAGACCCTTTGTTTTGTCTCTGATCTTCTCTCTTTGAATACAGTATTCTAAAGTGTGAGGTACTGCTCAATAAAACTCAACTAACAATCCTGCCATCTGAAGGAACTCTTCACAGATCAGTTATTGTGTCCCTTTGTCATCTGGCATTTTTCACCATGCGTTATGAAACTGCTCCCACACTTATTTTTTTCATGTCTGGTGCTAATATGTCATTTCTGTCTTGTTTTCTTTCCGTAAATATTCCTCTATTACCACAAAACCTCAATTTCCTGGATTTGTCCTTGTAACATATTATCTTTTACTAACTTAACATTTCCTGTCTCCAGAAACTGTATAGATTGCTGTAGTGACAGCTTATGGATACACAGTGCTAATAATAAAGGTTTCCATCTCTGCCAATTCCCCCACAAAGTGCATGTGTACTGAAGTGACTTTACCTGCAGGTGGAAGCTCCTGTCGCACTTTACACAACTGTTATGGTTCTTCCATTGTCCAGAAAGGGCTCCATAAGTTTATGACCACAGTCTCAGAAAGTCTTTCTCCTGTGGGACGACTGGGGTCCTTTCCTAAATAAGGAGTGGCATTGCACATGTACATGTACAACATTACCCGTGTTGAGCAAATACAGGAAACTATGCAGTCTACTTCTGACTTTACGCTGTTGGAGGATAAGTAGATAAATCGAGGTAAATAACATTCCATCTGGCTTTCATATAAGTAACATATGCATTTTTTTAAAATATGTATAAAGACCATCACAAAACATAATCCCAAACAGATGTTTGCACAATACTTTGGCGAGCTCTGTAGGCCCTGCTGTTTCGTTGAAGGTCACGAATGTGGCAGATTCACTGGCACGGTGACGCCTGACCTCTAGTTGCATCCAAACGGTGGCATCTTTCTCCTTTTCGCTGCGGTTTAGCTGCGTTGTTCTTATGTGCGAGTGGACGTTTCTTGCATGGAAGGCTTACTGTTTTCTTTCTCTGATGTAAAAAAACTAATTCTCATGAGTTCACCTCTGTTATAGCACATCTTAATTTGCAGTGTCAGATCGGAGAGAGTGTGAACATGACTGAGAGAATAAAACTGAGTTGTAAAATTTTTTTTTTTTTTTTTTTTTTTTTTTTTTTTTCCACACTGGTTTTTACAGACTTATATCAAATGTATGTTTTTATTCTCTAATAGTAACAATAAGAGCAACTCACTACTCAAAATGGACGCAGCCAGAATTGAACTGGGATTCTCTTGATTACAAGTCAGCAGTTCTTACTGCTGCAACACTCAAGCGGTCGTGTCCTTGTCGTACTCTAACTTGATTTTCTTTTTCTTCAATTATATTCTTGAATAAAAGCGCACTTGTTTTGCTTTAAGTGTACAGTTTGTGAAAGTGTTTATTTGATATTTGTACTTAAGTCTCCACAAAGTATACACATCATGTCTACATTTTATCAATTACTAGCAAAATACCCGCGCTTCACAGCGGCGAAGTACTGCCTTAAAATTTTTATTAAGAAGAAAATTAAACCTTTTTAAACGGAGGGAAAATATACCAATAATTATTTGTTAAGGATCTTACTGTGTACCACATTGTCATTTCGGTCCTCTGGTTGTAATATGACCAAGCTGTGCGCTGAGCTTACTCTTGAGCATGCAATGTACAGTTGGCCATGTGAAAAGTAATCTTGTTTCAAATCTCACAGCTTGGATTGCTGCTGTCACAATTGGTTTGAGTTTCATGGTTTGTTCCATTTAGGACAGTATTTGCAGGACTTGTGTTAAGTGACATTCGGCATCTGTCAAGCGTTGTAAGCATACAACTGGTTTAATCGATAATTTCACATCCAGCTTTTGAGAGTTTAAACATTCATAAACATCAAGTGTCCATTACTGAAATTGTCACCTGTGAATCTAAGATGTTTAAGAGACATTGGCGGTTGTCGAAAGGTGTAAAATATTTGGCCATTTCGGTACACTTGAAAGCGACAACCGAACAATTCAGTGGCAGCCATCAACTCACATGCAGAACCATAGGTGAAGGTCTTAAGCATTTCACTCTTATAGTGCTTGTGTGTATTATAATTATCTCCTGTACCGTCATCAGTCCACACCTTGAACCTGTCCCAGTCATTCAATACATATGACACAATGTTCCTCCGGATATCAAGAGTGAGCCTGATATGGCCGTACAATATGTAACAAAGAGAATGGAAAAGGCAGGTGCCATCTCCGGGCATGGAAACCACTCGGTAAGTGACAGTTCTTTGATCGATGGTGATCACCTCGACAGACATGTTAATAGGGGTATGGTTGGAACAATAAAGGAAATGGGTACCTGAACAATGTAAAGTAAGTCTAAAATACCCACACAATAACTATAATCGTAATAAACAAACAATAAAACAGCGGAGAAGCCGTGGATTAAATAAAAAGGCTGTAGTTATCAGCAGGGAGACGTGAATCCCGTGGCGAAGCAAGGAAGGGAGTGTAGAGACCGGAGCGACAGACGGCCGTATATAGGCAGGCAGCCAGCCAACAACGTGGGAGGCGTTGGGATGGGGGACCCAACGCCGCCTCACACGGTGACCAAGCTGCAGGCTATGGACGTATATATGTACGTAAGTAGGATTCAGTTAGCGATGGAAACCCGAGTACCAAATTTCTTGAAGATGGGCCCATAAGTAACAAAGACCATTGGAAAGTTCAACATGGCGGATATTGTTGACCGTTATGACCGTTACGCGTAGAATTTCGAAATGAACCCTGCTTAACTCTTGCAAGTAAGCTGTAAGGAGTGAGCCTGCCAAATTTCAGCCTTCTGCCTACACGGGAAGTTGGAGAATTAGTGACGTTGGAAAGTTCAATATGGCGGCCGACAGTGGCGTCATACCACCGAAATAAGTACGTATATCGGTTTCAGTTAGTGCATGGAAGCCGCCTACCAAGTTTCGTGAAGATTGGGTCAGCCTTCTACCTATACGGGAAGTTTGAAAATTGGTGACGTTGGAAAGTTCAATATGGCTGCCGACAGTGGCGTCATACCATCGAAATAAGTATGTACATCGGTTTCGGTTAGTGCAGGGAAGCCACCTACCAAATTTCGTGAAGATGGGGCTATAAATAAGAAAGTTCAACATGGCGGACGTTGTCGTCTGTTATCGACTGTTACGTGTAGAATTTCAAACTGAAACCTGCTTAACATTTGTAAGTAAGCTGTAAGGAATAAGCCTGCCAAAACAAAAGACGCTGATGAGGAGATGCAAAGGAGTTTAAGGTGGTCTGGGATTACAAGTTGTTTTTTTTTTTTTATTGGTTTCAGAGATTCTAGTGTTAAATATTTGGCTAAATTGACAGCGTTTCCCCACTTGGTCTGTATTGTGCGGTAGCACAACTTACATAGAGGTTTGTATGAATCCTTGTGTTTACCATCTTCATTTGGTACAAAGGTAAATTATTTCCAGACGCTGCTTCTGACTTTCCCAGTTAAATGTGACTGATAAAGCTTTGATGCCGCTGAGGTAGCCATCTTCGTAACAATGTGTGTAGCATTCAGACAACGCAATGCGCACAACGTCAGAGCACACCAGAAGTGGGGTCCGTAAAACTGATACCATGAAAAATTAATATTAAAATTGTTTTATACATGATGGAATTGATGCAATTGATACTTTTAATGTTTTTGACAGCACTAGTGCCATATATTCTTGAGACTTGTGTTGGGACACCTAGCCTTTCACGATGATTGTGAAGAGATTCTGAAATCTGTTTACCAAAATGAAGGCGTCAATGTTTTCAACTAGTTGGTCTACTATAGTGACAATGATGGTATGACCAATATTAGTCAGTCAGTCATTTTCCATCTGCTATATCCTATCACAGTGTCACGGGGGTCTTCTGGAGCCAATCCCAGCCAGCACAGGGTGCAAGGCAGGAACCAATCCCAGGCAGGGTGGCAGCCCACTGCAGGGACCAATATTAGTCTTAATTAATATATTTGTCTTCTCTATGGTAACTTTCTGGTCTGGTGGTTTGGCATAAGCATTTTACATCATTGAGTTTGTCCACCATTGACTACAGGACAAGGATGTGATGACGATGAATTCTTCTTCTGCAATTTCTGTTTAAACTGGTTCCCAATCTGTCATCTATAGCAATGGAGAACAGCGGTGACATATGGCGGTTTTGTCTTTCTCCTGCAGTGATCTCGAGTCAGATGGGGCCACATTATGCAAGACCAGATATTGAAATAATGAATATCACACCTTAATTGGGTTACATTGTTTTCTCAGGGACCCATTTTTACCAGACAAATTCTTAGATGTTTTAAGCATACAGATCAAATCAATGAATCCAAGGAAACAAAATACTAAAATCTTTTAGATTATACGGTGAGACTTTGCGATTTAAACTATCAGAAGTTACCAGCATGAAAATTGGCGTGCTGATAATGAAAAGTGGCATGTATCTTCTTTTACATGTCACTGAGTGTGACCTTAAAAAAAATGTGAACAATTATGTAAAGTAGAAAAGTACTTTGCACCAAGATGCCCTGCATCCAGTCATACAGGAAAGAATCATTTTCCCAGATCATTTGAAAGAGTTAATGCAGCAGTGGTGACAAAAACATAGCATCAGCTTTGAGCGTCTCTATTGTGATTGGATCGAGTCCAAAGGCCAAGTGGTTTCCCAAACTTTGTTTTGAATAGTCATTTCAGTTTTTTTGAGAATGTGGGGCTGGTAGATAATCTGACTAATGAGTTACACTCTGGGTACAGATCAACTGAAATCGTTGATCTAGCTAGGGAATTTCAAACACTTGCTTTAAGTGCTTAAACCAGGTCTTAAGCTGTTCCATGTGGTTGCTGATAAAATGACCGCTTTGATCCTTAACTGGCATTTTGGAGTTTCTGCAAACACTTGACAGGACCCTAGTCAGATGATCTACCATCATATTGCATTTAGAACCTCACCTTTTGGTACCACTCACTTACAGGATCTCCAGCTGGAGTACAGATTTTTATTCTTTAATAATTGAAGCCTTCTCTCAACAACAAGGTGATAATACCTTTAAGCAGGTCTTGTGAGCCTGCCAGATAAATTTCTTCTCACTTCTTGCTGCAGTGTTCCAGAGGTCCTTACAAGGGACATCTGGGAGATCTGACAGTCTTCTTTGTATAATTAAATCTATCTTGTTTGTCTCACAGATAAATAGGACATCCAGTAAGTTTTTTGAAGAGTAGACTGCTTTATCTTGGTTGCTCAGGGCCTTAATGTATATTGTTCAGTGATGCTGCATTTTTTGTAATGTTGCTGTGTATCATCTTGGCATTACTGTTGCACTGTTTCTCTCTTTCATTCTTTTTTTTTTTTCTCCTCTTGTAGTCCCTCCCCTTGGGTTTGAGTTAGAAATAGTTAGAATGTATTGAGTGTAAGTGGGTCCCTTAAGAGTTTTGTTTGTGTTGTTTTATGTTTGTCTGTTTCCATAAACCAGTTAGCATCATTCCTGTCGGGGCTAATATTTTGGGTAATTCAAGTGAAACATTCTCCCCCTTTTGAGTAAAAATTGACAGAACAAACTGCCAATGTTTAATTGGTAATGTTTTTGAAGCTGGTGTAGAAATGCAATTTTACCATGCAGAAGGCAATGAGCAAGAAAGAACAAACTGTACTGTTCTGGCCACTTAAATTAAGCTCCTCAAATAAGACTGCAGTAAAATTGCACAATACCAAGATATACATTTGAGAAAGATTTGCCTTCAAAGACTTGAAAATGCAATCTCAGTGCAAATATAAAAAAAACGCTTTAAGTATTGACTTAGAAGGATCACTAGGATCAGAATTGGTTACTTTTTGACAAGCAGAAGAATTTGTAATATTAGTATAGATAGATAATATTTATAACCTCCAACACTGCAGTTTAACTGCACACTCTAAGGGTGTAAATATATTCAATTGTTGACTTGTACACGGTGACAAATGTAAGTTACTTGCATCTTCAATTAGTTTAAATGTGGTAGTATTGTTCTTTTTGGTAAATATAACCATAGTAGTTATTTAATGTATGTTTTTAATTTTATTTGGAGATTGCCACCCCATGTTTATCAAGAATGTCTAATCAGTTATGCTCCCCTGCTTCAATAGCAATTTAATATGGTATTCTATCAAATTGTCAGTGCATTAAATCTGAAGAAACAATGATTATGTACTTTAGGGAAACCAGACCTACAGATTTATTCAACCTCCTTGTGGTGTAGAGTAATGTATTTTTTTGTAATAATAAAATTATACTGGTTTATTTAATGACATAATTGAATAACCATTTTAACTTTAATTCATTTAAAATTCCAAGAAATTTAGCATTATGTGATAATGTGATGTGGTAATTGAAATTTGTTTTTTTAATAAAGAAAGTACATCTAAAGCAAAAAAAACCAAATCCTGTTAACACTCAGTGCGGTGCATATGCTGGTTATTATAATAGTCATATTGAAAAAGAATAAACTTGATGTATGATCAGAAGATGATATTCCTGTAATGTACTTAAACACAAATAAACATTTATAGCACCTACCAATTAAAATGAAAATTTGGCAGTTTATTTTTTCTATAACATTTCTATGAATTAAATAGTACTTGTTTATTAATGATGTCATAATGTAAAATTAATAAGCACAATGCGTTTTTACCATTTATTTTAAAAAGTGCATTTTAGAATCAGTTGAATTATATATCTCCAGATGTGATGATTGTCAATTAGCTGATGTTTATCTTGTTGAAAATTATGTAAGTAACACATTTTGCACAAAATAAAAATGCAAAATAATTTTATCATAGGTTCGCCATCGAACATCTGGCCAAGTAATGGCACTTAAGATGAATACACTCAGCAGCAACAGGGCCAACATGCTAAGAGAAGTACAGCTTATGAACAGGCTTTCACATCCTAACATCCTCGGGTAAGAGACTAATGTTTTCTTTGTATATTAGTACTGATTTTTGTTGTGCATTATATTAATAAGTTAGGAATAAACAAAGGTTAAAGTTTAGGCTTTATTATTTTCAGTGACCTTAAACAAGTAAGTAAATACTTATGCTGCTTTTCTTAAGTTGAACCATATAACATGAATAGCACCTACTGTGGTTGTCATGTCTGTCTGTCCATATGAAACAATTTGGCTCCCAGTGGATCAATTTTGTTGAAATTTTCTGCACTTATTCTTTAAGGAAATTTGTTAGGGTACATTATAACTTTTGTTGTGTTATCTGAAGTAGAGTGTGCTCTACAAATCTTTGAATTTTCAAACTCTCCTATTGGAAAACATTGGCAAATTTGCAAACCCGTCTCTTTCTTACAGTAGAGAAACATTCTGTGCTACTTCCAGTTATTGGTTAGTTTACTGTACATTGGGAGAGGTCACTTCAACTTGTACAGTTTTTATATTTTCCACTTGTCCGACAGCTGTTTCTGGTGGCAAAATAGGTCCCCAGTACAAATTAGTCAAAAGCCAGACTGCTCCTACTGCTTGAAGGTGGTTAGCCAAATGAATGTGTATGTATGTATGTATGTGTGTGTATGTATTAAATATTAAATATGTGCTTATTAATTCTATGCTTACAAAGCAGCACTTACAGAATTCCTTTCCTCTTACATTCATTCCTAGATATGCAACATATATATATATATATATTTATTAATGATGTCATAATGTAAAATTAATAAGCACAATGCGTTTTTACCATTTATTTTAAAAAGTGCATTTTAGAATCAGTTGAATTATATATCTCCAGATGTGATGATTGTCAATTAGCTGATGTTTATCTTGTTGAAAATGATGAAAGTAACACATTTTGCATATGTGTTGCATATCTAGGAATGAATGTAAGAGGAAAGGAATTCTGCAAGTGCTGCTTTGTAAGCATAGAATTAATAAGCACATATTTAATATTTGTGTTACACTGCATTATTGGAGTATCAGTAATTTATCAGCATAGCTCCATATCTGCTCTCCATCATGGTTCCATGTAGTCAGTAGTTTTAAATTGATACTTTAACATTCCAATCAGGTACTTCTTGCAAAACTTTTATTTATTAAAAAAAAAAAAAAAAAAAAAAACAAACAAAAAAAACTGACCACAGAGCATAGGAGGCAATAACCAACAATATGACATCACTCAGACATTTTTTTCATCACTTGAATTGGAATCTGCCATCTATAAAAGCTGTTTAAGCCACCATAGTACTGTTTGAGCTAAATTGCATTGTATTGTTAAAAAACATGTTGTAGCAGATGGACAGGGCCCATGCCCAGCTGGGACACCCCTATAATGTAAGGTCCGGGAGAGAGTGCATTTCCAGACTATTGCCTCCCCTGGAGTGCTAGAGGACTGCCCCCTGGAATGCAACAGTGCCATGTGTTTGAAGCATAGAAGCTCAACCCTGCTGGGACTTGTGGCCACCACCAGGGAGTGACTGCAGAACAGCTAAGACCTAGTTTGGAAGTGCTGCCGGAAGCAGGTCAACGACCACCAAGAGTACTTCCAGGTGCCTTATAAAAGTAGCCAGCAGCCGCTACTCTGGGAGCCCGAGTCGGGTGGAAGAGGATGAAGCTTGCTGGAGGAAGGAGTGGCGGCGAGAAAAGGACAAAGAGAGAAGATTGTGTGCTTTGTGTACTGGAGAACTGTGCTTTAAAGGTGGGAAGCAGGTGAAAGCTGTTCCCACATGGGAAAATAAAATGTGTGTTGCACTTGAACTTGTGTCTTTGCCTGCCTGTGTTGGGTAGGGTGGCTGATATGCCCCCTGGTGGTCTACAATGTATTTAATGCAGTCTACTTATGCATGCAATTTTAATGTATTTTTGCTATTATTTTTATTAGAAATCTGCTACAAAACTATTTAATTAAAAACTGACTTGTTGCTGCAATTAAAACAAATGAAAATACTTAAACTTTCAAATTCGATAACTGTCTGAACACACCTGAAGGTGATGCCATGTACACATTTTCTATCGTGTTTAATTTGTTAAACAAATTTGAAGCTTGCTTGTCTCAGTTTTGGATTCTTTTGATTAAAACAATAAAAAGATAAGTTATGGTTTGTAGGTCATAATGAAGTTCAGCATTCTTTTTTTATCAATGGCTTTTTTTTTTTTTTTTTTTTTTTTTTTTTTTTTTTAAATTTTTAAACAATTTAATTTTTTTTTAAATATAATTAATTTTTTAATTTTTATTTTTTTATCAATGGCTTTTTTTTTTTTTTTTTTTAAGATGTGCAATTTGGAACTTTCCAGCCAATCTACTTACTTTGTACTTTTATTAGACTCATTAACTGACAATAAAAGAGCAAAGTGTGCTTATTTTGTATTATATAGTTTTGCAGCAAAACTGAAATGGTAGCTGACATGTGTAATCTAAATATGTTTCCCCTTTACAGTAGCTGTATATTTGTAATTGTTGGAGCACATTTTAATTCTGCTGGATTTTTAAACTTTATCATGTTTAGCACATTAATATTTCTGTGCATGCTGATGTTTAAATATCACATTGTTCAGAATATGCTTCTAATGGGACTTATCCTAATGTTAAAACTGTACGTGATTAATGGGAACAAAAAAAAAAAAAAAAAAGACGGAACTAAATATGTAAAATCAAAAACAAAACCGATTCATAACTTTTTAATGATTTGTTCCAATAGTAGCTGTTTTAGAATTGTTTTTAAATATAACTAGGATAGTACCTGAACAGTTTTACAAAGATTTTCCTTTTAGTTCTACTTTAAAGTCATTGCTTCAGTTATTTCTAAATTTCTCATGGACTCTTCCAACAGTGCGAGTAATTAATGAGGCATTACTGAATAATTCCAGTTTAAGCAGTCATGTGTTTTTTTTTTTTTTTTTTTTTTTTTTTTTTTTTTTTCCTTCCTACAACATTATTTTTTGACCATTGGTACAGGCTCACTCACACATGCTCATATGTTGCCAATTTAGAATCTTCAGTTCATCTAATGGTGCTCTTCTTTTGGAAAACTGCATTACCCAACGAAAACCCACAAAGGCATAAAGAGAATGTGCTGTGTATATTCACATGGACATAACTGGGCACAAAATTAGTACCAGTCAGATCCTGAGGCAGCAGGCCTAACCATCACACTACCATGCTACAGCTTCCTAATGTTTTCCCCAATGTGAAAGCTGTTGGATAGCAGTAAGTGAAACCTGTCTTGGGATTGATGTAGCACTTGTTAGTCAATTCAAAAAAGTACTAATTATCCAGGAATAATAAGAAATTCATTGTTGTTTTCAGTTAATCTCTGTTAAACTAGAACTTGATATTATTGTATAAAGGTTAGTTTTTAACCAACACCTCCTCTTAGAAACTAAAAAGTGAACTGTGTAATAGGGCTGGGTGATTAAAACGATACAGATAATTATCATAGAATAATTTTTCCTTATAGAAATATAAGACATTGTTGATTGAAAGTTGATAAAACTCATTTCATCCATGTTTTGGTAGACAACACGAAAAGCCAATGATAATGAGAATAGCGCTGAGCGTAACCAATCATAATGGTGGAATAGAGTTACAGCCACGTCAGGTTAGGTTGACACACAGATGATAGTACTGAGCGTATTAGCAGCTGCCAGTGGTAGTAGCACATGTGCTAATGTCTGCGGTGCAGCAGCCGTGCGCTATGGAGTTAATTTGTGCTTGCAAAATGCACTCCAAATGTCACTCGCTCTTGCAAAATGTGTTTTCCTTGCACATGGACTTTTGGCAGTAACCTAACTCCATAGTGCATGCCAGTACATCAGGATTGGGAGCGAGATAAAAGAGAAAATAATGACAGAAAATGTTAACAAAAACTCAAAAAAAAAACCCAAAAAAAAAACACGACATTACAGAAGAAGACACCCAAACAGCCCAAGGCTCAAAAGACGACAACATTGTTGAAAAGAAGAGACAGAGGATTTTGGTAGTGTGGATGTATTTTGGCTATTTAAAATCTGACAAGAAGCACAGTAGCATCCACTGTAAATTGTGTTGAAAGCATGTTCCCACAAAGACTGGCAATACCACTAATCTTTTGTAACAACTGAGAAATGTTTCTACTTTGTTGAGCATGTGGATAAGAGTTGGTGCTGAACAGTTTGACAAGTTCTTTCAGTAATGTCTGATTCTGAATCAGTCATCATATCTTTTAACGGTTTCAGAAAAGGGACCACAGGTGTTACCTTTTTGTTGATGCAGCCAGTCATCAAGTTGCTGCAACACTGAGTTCAGCACTATATCTTGTCTCCACAGACCTGTTTAAGTGACCTCATAAACTTGCCTTATTGTCCAGCATGTTTTAAAATAAATAACTTTTTTACACTAGCCAGGTGCTATGTAGCTTTGAATTCTTTCTCCAACACACCTGGTGTAAAAGCACTTGAGAGAATCCTGTTAAGAATATGGGCACTACAGTTTAACCTGATGCAGCCGCGCAAGGCAATGGTTGTGTTTGATCCTCGGACTATTAAGTGTCAATACCAAAAAGTCTCTTTTCAAACAGTAAAACACGAATATTTTCACCCGTTTTAATCATACTTGCTTCAAATGGAGTCCAAAAATCACCCTTGACACATGATTGTAGCTCTTATTAATATAATGGATGGTAGTAGATATGAAAGAGGTTTTCTCAAAGTTTTCTATCCAAGTGCCAGTTGTGACAGTACACCCATAATTTTTAACGGCTTCTAGTGTGTCATACAATGTCCTTTCTCTGTTTTTAGCTTTTTCCACCATGTGCCGTGATAGTCATTGGACGGGGCAGTATCTCTTTAAACTTTTTTTGGCTGCTGTGTCAACCAGGTGCTGCTCAGTTTGAATATAGCTCTCACCAGGCACTGTGTCTCAAAACCCTATATCACTGCAAACAAAATCTGCACATTTACCCTGTGCTACGCTTTTAGCGTTAGTTGTTACTTTTGACAGGTTTGCTACTGCACATGCGTGTGCCGCTTTAAATATGAGGTTGCTGACTTGTGTCCACTGAATGTTAGCACATTTATTTATTGCAGCAAGCACATGACACTTGGTTGCCTTGACATTGATAACAATTGAAAAGGACTGCCCTTTAATGAGTTTTACAGTCTTGGGTCCTGCCCACATGTACCCCGATTTATTTTTTTTTAAATGTGGGTTTTCCTCCTTTGTTTTTAAAAAAGACCCTGTTCACATTTGCAGTTTAAAAAAAAAAAAGCAAAAATCCACTGTTAAGAGCACAAAATAGACATAGATAACAAAGGGAATGTCATTGAGATTAATGTCCATTGCCCTTTATTTATTTTAAATGTTTGTTCAGCATGGAATTTGCTGAAATATTGGTGTCATGAACACTACCTGTAACTTTCTCTACATCAATAAATGAAATCTTGTAATCACATATGGCATGTATGTTAAGAGAAAAACCTCCCCTTTCTGTTCAAATAATCTATGGAATTTATGAATGGCTGCTTTATTACTTTGTAAGTCATGGTGAAACCCTGCTACAAGTTCCTCCATTTTGTACTCGGTGACAGGTAATTGTATATACACATGGCCCAAGTGGACTGTAGTTACTTCGCACACTCGTCATACTATTTTAGAAACTGCCTGTCTTTAACAACCCAAAGGCATTTGCTATTTTGTATAATCTCCCTTCATCTGCTAGATAGTAGAGTGTACAGACAACTTTTTTGAGAACACTGACAGGTGATTTCATTACAGTTGTCTTTCCTTTGATGTGTGGGCAAAGCAGGTCACTCAGAGACAACAGCAATGTGCTGCACAAATGAAAATTCACTTCAGCAACAACCACTTAGTTCTCAAACCTGTCCCACCAACTAGTGGTCTGTGCCATCAGAGAGTTCAATGTAGCACATGACACTTAGTTGCCTTGACATTGTAGCAGTGACCTCCATAGCATATACTGATGCTTCTATTGCTCAATATAGTGTTAAAGTAATTGTACGTTTTAATGTAAACATTTAAAAAGTCCCATTTTAACAAGGTTAACATCAGCACTATTTTAGCTATGACCACAATTGCACAAAATTGCCTCAATGTAAATAAAACAGATAATGGTGCTCAAACTGACGTCAATCAAAGATGATACTGGCACACACTGTGACGTTACAAGCCAAAAAGTGTTTTCCCTGTCTACACGTAAACTGTGAAAGCGGAGTTTCTAAATATCTTCACCCTGGAAGGAGTTTCTAGAAGCTCCATTTTCAGGGACCTAAAAACTGTTTTCGTGTGGACAAAAAGCCAAAATGCATACAAAAAGCTATGTTAAAAAAAAAAAAATATATATATACCCAGGTACATATAGACAGGGTCTTGTACTAACTTTTTTTTTTTTTAATGCTGTCCTCTGTAGAAGTAAGGCTGTCTCCAGGCCCTGTAATTTTGAAAAGGTGCGTGCAAGACAGTATATACATGGGTCCTTACTGCAAATGAATTATGTGGAATATATAATGAATGTACATTCTGTTTTAAATTTAATTTTAATTTCCTAGACTCTGGCTCCTGCCTGCAATACTGAAAATTGATCCTGTGTTGCAAGCAGTTGCATTGAGTCCTGCAAGTCCTGCTGTCAGTTTTCTAGCTTGAAGCATAAGCTGACAACAATTGAGTGAATACGTCAATTTTATTTGTTCTCCTTCGGTTTACATTTGAAAGCTGCTTGAATTTGTACATACAGAATGTTTTTTGTCTGTTTTTTTTGTAGGTTTGTTTCCCACCATTTAACACAGTTTGAATCTATACCAATGAAAAGGTTCAATATAGAGGTAGTTTTTTGAGATTGTAAATTGCTCAAAAAATTTAAAGGAATACTTTGAAAAACATCAGATCTCAATGGGGGAAAAAAATAATGCTGGATACTGATATGGATTGGGTAATGTGTTAGGAATGAAAGGATGCCACATCGTTTGATGGAAATGAAAATTATCAGCCTACAGTGGGCTGAATTCAAAAACACCCCGAAAATCAAAGTGAAAAAATGATGCGGCATGTTAGTTCATTTTGCCAAAATTTCATTACAGCATCTTACACACTACCGAGTACAATTTTATGGCCCCCACATGCTTGTATGCATGCCTGACAACGTTTGGGCATGCTCCTAATGAGACAATGGATGGTGTCTTGGGGGATTCCCCTCCCAGATCTGGACCAGGGCATCACTGAGCTCCTGGACAGTCTGAGGTGCAACCTGTCGGAGTTGGATGGACAGAAATATAATGTCTCAGAGGTGTTCTATTGGATTTAGGTGAGGTGAATGTGGGGGCTAGTCAATGGTATCAATTCCTTCATCCTCCAGGAACTGTCTGCATACCTTTGTCACATTAGACCGGGCATTGTCGTGTACCAGGAAGGATCCCAGGACCCACTGAATCAGCATAGGGTCTGACTATGGGTTCAAGGATTTCATCCCGATGTCTAATGGCAGTAAGGTGCCGTTGTCTAGCCTGTAGCGGTCTGCGCATCCCTCCATAAATATGCCTCCCCAGACCATCACTGAGCCACCTCCAAACCGGTCCTGCTGAACAATGTTACAGGCAGCATAACATTCTCCACGGCTTCTCCAGACCCTTTCATGTCTGTCACATATGCTCAGGGTGAACTTCCTCTTATCTGTGAAAAGCACAGGGTGCCAGTGGTGGACCTGCCAATCCTGGTATTCTATGGCAAATGCCAATTGAGCTCCACGGTGCCGGGCAGTGAGCGCTGGGCCCATTAGAGGATGTCGGGCCCTTAGTCCACCCTCATGAAGTCTGTTTCTGATTGTTTGGTCAGAGACATTCACACCAGTGGCCTGCTGGAAGTCATTTTGTATGGGTCTGGTAGTACTCATTCTGTTCCTCTTTGCCCAAAGCAGAAGATACCAGTCTTGCTGATGGGTTTAGGACCTTCCACTGCCCTGTCCAGCTCTCCTAGAGTAACTGCCTGTGTCCTGGAATCTACTCCATGCTCTTGAGACTGTGCTGGGAGACGCAGCAAACCTTCTGGCAATGGCACGTTATTGATGTGCCATGCTGGGGAAGTTGGACTACCTGTGCAACATCTGTAGGGTCCTGGTATTGCCTCATGCTACCAGTAGTGACACTGACCGTAGCCAAATGTAAAACTAGTGAAAAAAACAGTCAAAGATGAGCAGGGAAAAATGTCAGTGGCCTCCACCTGTTAAACCATTCCTGTTTTGTCTAGTGCACCTATTAATTTCATTAATACCAAAACAGCTGAAACTGATTAACAACCCCCTCTGCTACTTAACTGACCAGATCAATATCCCAGAAGTTTCATTGACTTGATGCTATAGCTATACTTTGATTAAGAAGTGTTCCTTGAATTTTTTTGAGCAGTATATTTTGTATTAATACCTACTTTCTTTATTTAGATCTGACCAAAGAATTTACTTTGTGTTCTCCTGTAAAACTTTGAAGTCTTTTAACTGGTCAGAATTGAAAGTTTTTTTTTATTTTGAATTACCTATTTTATTTATTTGTAATTGACCAAAGAATTTAGTTTTGCATTTTGTTTGTGTTCTACTTACTTGAAGCTTTTGACTGGTCAGGAGTAAGATTTTAGTTTATAATATGTGCCTACTTTATTTA
This sequence comes from Polypterus bichir lapradei, assembly GCA_026402145.1. Lineage (NCBI taxonomy): Eukaryota > Metazoa > Chordata > Cladistia > Polypteriformes > Polypteridae > Polypterus > Polypterus bichir. Next base: position 111,130,501 of record JANRMT010062856.1, read on the forward strand.
TTTGAAATACAGTTGTACAGTATAATGTCCAACAGTACATTTGGCATGTTCAACTTCTGGCAGAAAACAAATAAGGCTAATTTTGATTTAAATATTATATTGTCACATCTCACTTAGGAGTAAAAAGGAACCTTTAAGCTTGACAGAAATAGTGATTTGATTTAGATTGTGATATCGTGCCCACAATACCAGTCAGGAAGTTCCCCAACCAGAAGCCTGGATAAACAGTCAGGTACGCCAGATGCTGCGTGCCCGCTCTCTTGCATTTAGATTAGGCACTGAGACGGAGTACAAAGCTGCAAAGTACGGACTAAGAAAAGCCATCACAGCAGCCAAGAGGCAGTACAGAGAGAAGCTGGAGGGCTTCTATTCTACTGCTGACTCAGGACGTATGTGGCAGGGTCTACAGCACATCACAGACCACAGGACCAGCACAGTCAGCTCCACAGATAGTCTGCCGAATGATCTCAACACTTTCTACACCCGCTTTGAGACATACAGCACAGAGTGGAGGCACACCTGAAGCACATAACCCCCCCTCCCCTCCACCAACGGTCTCTTAAGGTCAGGTACACAAAGCACTAAGGAAGATCAACCCCCATAAGGCAGCTGGACCAGACATCATCCATGGGCGGGCTCTCAAAGCATGTGCCAATGAGCTGGCTGATGTTCTCTGCTACATCTTCATCTTTTCCCTCAGTCAGTGCATCGTTCCCTTCTGCTTTAAGACTATGATCGTCATCCCCCTTGCTAAAAAATAAGCCCACCCACCTGCCTGAATGATTACAGGCCGGTAGCACTCACTCCAATCATCAAGTGTTTTGAGAGAGTGGTGCTGGCCCACATTCAGAGCAACATACCGGACACTCTGGACCCCCTGCGGTATGCCTACTGGCCCAGCAGGTCCACCTCAGATGCCATCGCAGCTGCACTACATTATTCCCTCTTCCATCTGGAGAACAAAGACTCCTACATCAGGATACTGTTTGTTGATTACAGCTCCGCCTTTAACACGGTTATCCCCCATAAACTTGCCTATAAACTGTCTGCACTTGGCCTGTATCCCACCCTCTGTCTGTCTGTCAGGATTGGTAATAGGATTTCAGCCACCATTATCACAAACACAGGCACCCCACAGGGATGCGTCCTCATCCCCATCCTCTACACCCTGTTCACCCACGATTGTGTCACCTTTCACAAAGTTAACATCATCCTAAAGTTTGCAGATGACACCACAGTGATTGGACGCATCACTGGTGGGGATGAGGCGTCCTACAGGAGGGAGGTGGACAGTCTGGCATCATGGTGTGAGGACAACAACCTAACCCTCAACACAGACAAAACTAAGGAGATGATAGTGGACATGAGGAAGGAGATGAGACCTCGCCGGCCACTGTTCATCCGAGGGCTTGAAGTGGAGAGGGTGAGCAGCATTAAATACCTGGGTGTCTACATCAGTGATGACCTCACTTGGACACTTAACACCACACAGCTGGTCAAGAGGGCTCAACAGCGGCTGTACTTTCTGAGGAGGCTGAGGAAGTTTGGTATGTCGACTAAGATCCTCGGCAACTTTTACAGCTGCGTTGTTGAGAGCATCTTGACCAGCTGCATCACCGTGTGGTATGGCAACACTACTGCTATGGACCGCAAACACCTGCAGAGATTGATAAAGACTGCTGAGAAGATTGATAAAGACTGCTGAGAAGATCACCAGGACCCCACTGCACTCTCTGCAGAGCATCTACAACTGCAGCTTCCGCAGGAGAACTGCCTTGATCCTCAGGGACACCACCCACCCCCAACACGAACTGTTGACACTTCTACCCTCATGCAGGATGTATAGAAGTATGAAATGCACGACTTCCAGGCTAAAGAACTCTTTCTTTCCCAAGGCTGTTAGACTCTTAAATAAGTGACTGGGGTGTATAACCATGGTTCACCTCATTCTATTTACCTCACACAACTGTATATGACTTGTCCATCACACACCTACCTGCACAATGACACTTTATACTTCTATTCTGTTTTTATACTTTATGCTGCCTCTGTTACTTATTATCTATCTGCTACTTATTATTTATGTTTATCTTTATACATTGATTTTGTCATTTGGTGTAGACGGCAAAGAAAGAATTTCATTGTACAGGAAAATGTGTTTCCTTACTGTGCACATGACAAACTTTGAACTTTATCGATATCTACGGATATGAAAAAAATTATAGTAAGATTTTTTTTTTTCGATATCGAGCCCTACTGTGTAGTTAGTTGAATTCCTGTTTTTAGTGTTTCATTTATGACACTACATATGTCTTGTTCTGAACAGCTTATATTGGTAAAGCCCTGTTTGGATAATGTGATATGGGAATAAGATAGATAGGTATGTATTTTTAACAGCTTGAATTGAAAGTTAAATATCCATTTTATTTTATTTGCAACAAGAAGATAATCTGAAAGATGCCTTAATTTTGCTCAAAGTAGTCCAGCATTTATTCAGATTTCCTTCACAAAAGAAGTAGTTATAGATTAGTTGACTGAGCTGTTTTCAACAAGGCATTTTTATTTGGGAATTAACCCCTTGCTAAATAAGTGATATGTGTGTATACTTTAGCTGGCATAACTAACTGAATAGCAATTGACTGACTTATGGAGAAGTTTACTCTCTTTTCTCCATTTGCAAATTGGCTGTGCATTTTCAGACATACTGTAACTGCTGACTATTCTGGTGTGAATTCTGTCATGATTTGGAAAAAATCTCATATTTGAAAATGTCATGAAGTAAAAACACTGATCTTGGGCCCAATACCTTTTCTCTTAGAAATCCTCAAAATCACTGAAAAGCAAGTAGTGCTTTCTTTGTTGGACATGTGCAGACTTGGAGGATATGATATGTTTTAATTAAGGCTTATCCAATAAAATACATATCAGAATAAGAATGCTATATTTTATTTATTTAAGAAATAAGTTAGTGGTTTATGATGTAAGTTAACTTAATTTTATTAACAGTAAATGTTAATGGAAATGATTTGCTTGTAAAAGTACTCATTTACACATTGAAAGTCTCCATTCAGAACTGGAGGTTGCTTCCCTCATAAGAATATCTGTCTCTTATTTTGTCCTTGCGTAATTGATGTTACATTTTGTACCCATTCTTGCATAAGCTCTTCAGTTTTCTAGTACAGTGGTACCTTGGTACACGTTCACTTTGGAATAAGTCCAACTTGGTATACATCCTGTTTGGACGCGAAAAATTTTGCTTGGTATATGACCTTTGTTTGGAATACGACTTGTGTTCTAGAACACTGCGTGCTACCCATGTTTACCTCTCTTGAGACAAAGCCACGACTGCCCATGAGCGTCAGTACGCCAGTTGCTAGCATTCTGTGAACAACCCACGCGCTGCCCTTGTTTACCTGTCTCGAGACAAAGCCATGACTGCCCATGAGTGTCAGTACGCCAGTTGCTAGCATTCTGTGAACAACCCGCGTGCTGCCCTTGTTTACCTTTCTCGAGTCAAAGCCACGACTGCCCACGAGTGTCAGTACACCAGTTGCTAGCATTCAGTGAACAACCTACGCGCTACCCTTGTCTACCTCTCTCGAGACAAAGCCACGACTGCCCACGAGCGTCAGTACACCAATTGCTAGCATTCAGTGAACAACCTGCGCTATAACTCTTTGTGAATTTTCACTTGATTTTGTGTTTTTTCATGAAATTTTAATTGATTGCTGAAAAGTATGAAGGTGGCATGCGTATCCGGGACTTGGCTGCTGCATACCGTATGCCGAGAACGACAGTATCTACGATTTTGAAAAACAAAGACGTTATTAAAAAGTAAAGTGAGGTTAAATTTTCATTTATTTCATCTAATTGATTTTGTATTTATGCATTTTAGTATTAAGCAGTGTTTAAATGATTTTATATAACCCCATCAATGTATAATATGCCAATAACAATAGGATTTTTTTTCATGGGAACGGATTAATCATTTTCCCTTTATTTCTTATGGACAAAATTCGTTTGGTATACGTCCTGTTTGGTATAAGTCCAAGGATCTGGAACGGATTAAGGACGTATACTGAGGTACCGCTGTATATTAATTTAAAATATAAAGTTGTTAGGCAACAGGAAATCTTAAGTGCTGTCAATTAATGGGAGTAGATTTTTAGGCATCTTATAGTTATATGAGCAATGAAGTATAACAATGTAATGAAACCATGTTGCCTTTCTGCGTTTGCATAGAGTCTTTAAAGTGAAATTTTAGGGCTTAGTTTTGAAAATCACTACCAATAAAAAACATTGCTAAACATCAATTTATGCATGTGTTTTAGTTAAAAGAAATGCAGTTCATTTGAGCCCCATGTTGTAATGTAATTAATCAGAGAGCTTTTCTGTATGTGAAATGTATGATCAAATAAAAAAAAAAAAAAATTTCTTCATCATATCCATTTTGCCAAATCTAGTACAGAAAATCATTTTAAGCTTAATCATTCAGCTTAAAAGATTCAAGAAGGCTGCCTCCTGAGAGAGAGTGTTGTTTATGTACACCTTTTATAAAAGCCAAAGCAGATAAACACACATTTGTCTGATTTCTACTACTTTTTAAACTGATTTCTACTACTTTTTAAAATGAATTTATACAAAAGTTTTTTGGGAAAGGAATGGATTAAGTTCATTTTAATGTTTTAGTAATTTTGAAACTTAATTTAGTAAATTTTTAGGAATGACTAATTTAGGTTACATGTCACCAAGAATTTGATTGTTTAGAAATGCCTTCATAACGTTTGTGTAAGTGTGTTGCAAACGGTATTTGTTAACATTATTGTTGTGATTCACAAGTTTACAATGATGTTTTTTTCCATCTCAGTGTCTTTTTTTTTAAAATTAGGGGTTTCCTTAATACATTAAGTAACCAGAACCTAGAATTAAAAAAAAAAAAAAAAAAAAAATGTAACAAGACAGTCTGAATCAAATTGATCTTTCAAAAGCTCATTTTACTATCTTTGTTTGCGCTTGTTTATTTATTTTTTCATATTATGAGATGCAACTGTGAAATCTGAACTATTGTTAGAATTTGTACTACGGTGTCAGAGGTAATAATAAATGATTGCTACAAAATATGTATGTCAGGTTACAGATTTGCTGTTTTAAATTAATCAGTTATTTATTATTTTTTTTAATTTCCGTCAACCTTTTTTGTACGTGGCCTGTAAATATATACTGTGAACTATTACAGACTGAAAAGTTCATTGTTGTCTATTTTTAACCGGTGAGTCTTTTTTTTTTTTTTTTTTTTTTTTAAATATAACAACATAAAAAAGTTGCACCCATTGAAGGAACTTCTTAGTCCATATAGTGTTGTAGAAATAGATGTAGGTTTTTCATAAACACTAGAATTACCAAAGTTTATGAAAAAACTCTTAAATCTGTTCCACCTTAAATCCCTTCGCACCTCTCCGCCAGTGTCTTTTGTCCTGTAAATGTGTCGACAAGCAGCCTACTATCACATCCATCCGCCCCCCCCCCCCCCCATCGCCGTGCAGTTTTCTCAACTTACCTGCGTGTCAGTTGCTTAGGGTTGTATAGATTGAGAAGTCAAGCAAAATGACACCTTTTTATAAATACTATATTGTTATTTGGAACACATGCATTTCATGTGTGTTCTGTGTCTACAACAATCTATGTAAACACATCGTTAAAACAGAAACGTTTTTCATGTTTTAGTAATTGACAAAATGTAGACATGAAGTGTATAATGTGTGAAGCCTGAAGTCCAAATATCAAACACTTTCACAAAAGGTACAAATATAACAGAACAAGTGCGCTTGTATTCAAGAATATAACTGCAGAAAAGAACCCGCGTTAGGGTGTGACATTCACACCCCTTTGATACAACCGCTTTGGTGGTGCAACGGTGTCAACTGTTGACTGGTAATCAAAACTTCACGGGTTCGACCACGAACAAGTCCGTTTTGAGAAGTGAGCTGCTCTTATTCTTACTATTTTTAGAATAAAAACATACATTTGATTTGAGTCTGTAACAGCCGGTGTAAATTTATGATACTTGTAAAGGTTAGCTTTGTTTTTTGTTTTTTTTTAGTTTTATTCTCTCAGTTGTGTTCACGATCCCAGACCCATACCCACCCTCCCGATCTGACACTGCTGATTTCACATAAAGACGCGCTATAACAGAGGTGAACTCGGATGATGACGACAGTTCTACATCGGAAAAAGAATGCACGTTGCACTTTTGCTGTCGCTGTACTTTGTATATGTACATGGGAAGCTCTGCAGTCTACTTGTGACTTTAAGCTGTATGAAAATAAGTAAATAAATCAAAAGACACTGGTGGAGAGGTGCGAAGGAATTTAAGGTGGGATGGTTTTACCAGTTTTTTTTATAGGCTTTGGTAATTCTAGTGTTAATGGTGCTTTTTTTTTTTTTTTTTTTTTTTTTGCCATTTTATTCTTGACTGTTTATTGAAGTAAAGAAGTACAAAAAAAAGCCGATTTTGTTTTCATGTCTCCTCAAAGGAAATACACCTAGGTTCCTTTCATTTAGACTTTGAATTGTTTAAACACACATACAAATGTATTTTGAAGTAGCTGTAGATGTTAACATACAAATGAGTGCTCTTTTACTTTTATGTTGTAGGTAAAGGTTGATTAACTAAGTTGGTTAACATGGCCAGGAGGTCTGTATTGTGAAGTTGAGGCTTATCTTAGCAGCTCAGCTTTCCCCTAGAAGTTTGTTTTACCTAAGAGGTAACCTCACCACATGAGGAACAGAAATGCGGAGAGAGACATGCAGGACATAAAATATTTCTGAAGATGAAAGTGTGGATCTTTGAGAACCTTTGAACTGGTAAAAATTGTTGGATTTTTGCTTTCATTTTCTCCTTTAGTCCTCCACAGTGTTAATCAGAAGGCCTACTAAAGAGTGCATCTAATCTTCCTTGAGCTGGGTGTGGCAAAACTATAAAACTGAATTTAAAATTTTGCTTCAGCTAACCTTTTTGCACTACAACAGCCCTGAAGTGCAGCAGCAGGGGGGCATTAAAAGAAATGGGATATGCAAAATTCTGGGGATGACAGCATTTAAAGTATGTACTGTATGTACAAACTACTTGAGGTAGTAACATTAACAGATGATGAATAAACAGAGTTTCAGTATGAGGGGGATTGCAAGCGAAGTGACAGTAAATTAGTACAAAATCAAAAGAAAAGTCTGATTGTTAGAAAGAATTATGTTACGCTGAATGTGAATTATGAACTGTGCAGTTTATATATAACCTACTGACTTTTGCAATTTTACAAACAGCTTTTTTGCATCTGTTTATCATTTTTCACACATTTTGTTAGTTTTATTTAAGGAAAAAGGTATTATTTTTGATATAATTGTGTAATTTTTGTTTTTTAATAAGGCAGTTAGTAATAATGATCCCTGGGCTTCTTTTTAGTATTTTGAAAGACGACTCATGATAAATATACCTAGGTAATTTCTCACTCCAGTATAATATGATCTATAATATATTATTTTATTATCATGTCTAGTAACATATTAAAATTTCAGATTAGGTCAGCATTTGATATATGCAGTTTCGGCTGTAGTTGAATATTTGTGTGTGTATATGTATTTTCTGTATTGTAAATTATGCAGTGCTTGTTCACATTATAAAAGAATTTTAAACTGCTCCTCACACTAGTATATTGTTTACTAGTCCATTTTTAGCAGCCCATGTAGTGAAGAAATTTCTTCACAAGTAGGGCAGCCACAAACGATCAATCTAACAACTAAGGCTGGGTTTATACTTCATGCGATGTGACAATGTGCTCCAGCGGACGCTATTGCTGGGAACGCGTAGCAGCCATGATGCTTGCGCGTACGCATTCTGAGCGTGAAGTATAAACGAGCCCTAAGTTGGTCCAGCTAGTGTAAGTAGGCATTTGTTAATTTATGTAGCCAGTTGAAAATACATTAGAGGGAGTTGTACCTCATATGTATTGAAGAGAAGACAAAGGTAAAACCAGTGTCATGCACTTTTGCAGCCTAAATGTATTAAATAAACTTTTCTGTAACAGTTTGTTTTTGGCATTACTGACTCTTTTTATAGCTTTGTGCTTTTTTTTTTTTTTTTTTTAACAAAGGAGCCATGTCTGTATTCTGAGCATTTTTTTTTTTTTTAATATAAATTCCTGTGTGTGTTCTTGCCATTGTCACATTTAAACATTAACATATTTATTTAAGCCAAATGTTTTTTGCATCTTCTATATGTTATTTCTTTGCACAAGTGGTCTGTATTTGGCTTCTCATTATTTGACAGTGTATTGTCACATATTAAACATGAAGATGTTGCTGAGCGGGGATGACAGTATGTGTGTAAATCAGTTTGTTCATTTTTTAATTCTTTAAGTTCATAGGAAATGTGTTGCTTTTTGGAAGGCTATCCTATTAGATATCTTATGTGTGAATTACCATGTCAGCTTAACATTTTTAAACCTTAAAAAAATCTTGTGGTGTTTGCTATTGTAGAACAGTTCTGCTAAACTTCAGACTTCGCAGGGGTTAGGATGAAGTGGGAGAAACATTTACACCACACAACAGTTGATTGACAGTGTTCAGTATAACTCCACACACTGCTTTTCCAGTGTGTCCCTTTCCAGGAAGATAAGAGACAGTTGTCCACGACGCCTTAAGAGAGAGGACTGAAACAGCATAGATACATTTCACTTTAGAAATGCTTATTTCTAGACTTTATGTGAGAAACAGTTTTTCACTGAAATGTGCTGTCTGTACACATGATCCAAGAAGGGCACTTCTTTTTCCAAAAAAGCCAGCTTTCCAGCAGTAGCGTTCCTATGGACGGAGCATGGTGTGTTGCTCTGTTTCAGTCATTCTTTCAAGTTGTATTAGCTGATACTACTGAACTAGTTTTAAAAAATTATCTTCTATATCAGTCTGATCAATTATTAAATGTGATGTATTTATAATTTAATCACTGGAGAAAATATGTAAAAGTTCCTTAATATAGCGGACATATTTTTGTATAGAATTTTATCGTTGATGCAGTGTTTTTGTTTTTTTTCCCCCTCCCCTTCCAGACAGACTACGCCATCATATTTAGCTAGATTATGTATTGAAGCATTTTACTTCAATGCACCAGTGACTGATAAAAGTGGCAACTAGCAGAATACCTATTTGGTTCTAATGTTCATCCAGTGCTGCTCACTAGCATGAATGTATTGATTTCTAAAAAAATCAATTTTAAGACATCTCAGTGTAAGTTTATTAATTATGGTATTATGCTTTTATATTTCCAGAGCTTTTCTTCTGCAAAGGTTATTAGTGCATTGAAGCAGTGCTGTGCTGGCACTGGATTTGTGCTTTAATGTAATTAACAAACAACCATTTTGTCATCTTTTTGTAGTGAAATACAATTGTAGTGTATAATTTGATGCAGCCGCTGCCACAATTCACTTGAACCAAAACCTGTATAGAATATCATAGCATGCTGGTTCAAAATTTGGGGAAGTTGCAGGGAAAATTAACTGATTAAGAAAATATAACTAGATTAATATTTCATGCCAATTAATCAAATGCATTGAACAACCTTGGCAGCTGTGCTCTCAATAACATCACTCTGTACTCAACATGTTTTCTTCTCCTTGCATCACCATAGTCTTCCTGAGTCCAGCTATTCCCAAAAAAAAAAAAAACTCTCCTCTGAGCCTTTTACGTTGACATTAATTTCATTGTTAGTTGTTTATTTATAACTAATTTTTTATACTCCAAGATAACTGTGCAACAATTTGTAAGAATATAGGCTTAGAGGGTTTTTACTATTTTAAGTAAACAACCTTTGTTGTGATACAGAAATAGTAATATAATTGTAATGCTTTCGTTCAAACTAAACTTTATCTTTTTTACAATCTAACAATTTGCAAAAATTCATTGGTGTGCAAATTCTAACATTATTTTGGATTTTTTTTATTCCCTATTAGACAGTCTGATGGTTTTTTGATGCTACTATGTTCTTGCTTATAGAACCCTTTAATTTAGAGGATCTGCAAAGTTTTATAAAAACTGCCATCAGTGTGTGTGTGTGTATGTGCGTGCAAGTTTTAACTTCCTTTTTTTTTTTTTCTCTTCTAATAGTGGACTTTCATTTTTATAGCAATGTTAGTGTACAACTTTATAGCAGGATGCTGTTTACCACAGTCTATAACAAAATGTAAAGCAGTTCTGTTAAATTAAGAAAGGTTCATGTTTGCATGTGCTGTGTTACTCACCCATTTGCTGACTCGCATTTTACTTGTAATGGTTATTTCTCTTATGCTTTCATATTGAGTGTTCAAAGATAAAGTGCATATTGTAATTTTTTCAAATTAGAAGCAGCACCAAATTTAGAAGGATATTTTGTGTTGCTTTTTTATTCTCAACTATATTAATCTGTATGAGGCTTACATTGTTACATTTGACTACATTATCAAATATCTGTATTAATTGTTTAATCCACATTTGAGTATATTCATTGTGGGGCCTAATTGTAGTCTGTGTACTTTCAAGAAAAACTATGAAGATACTATTTTCACAACAAATTATTTCTTAAATTTCTGTTTGCTTGCCAGATTGGGCCACCGATGTCAAAGAAGCAATATATGAAGATCGAGTGGTTGTTAGTACTGATAAGTTTCTTTTGCTAACGGAGATATTTTGCAGATCATGTCGGATTATTTATATTTGTCTGGACAAAGCCAAGCACAGTGACAGCAAGTATGAAGTGCTTACATTTTGCATGCCGTTGCTTACAGGGTGCATGTAAAGAAAACAGTCCTGTTGATTGCATTAAACAATACTAGCCAGTTTTTGTTTTGGGTGAATGTGGCAGGTGCTTCATAAAAAGTCAGTCCTTCACCAAGTATCTTGTGAATGCTTCAGCTTTCTACTAGGGATGCTAAAATCCCATAAATTTGGTAAACGTTTTACATCAAGAATTGGAAGTGTGTAAATGTTTACTTGAAAATCTGAATTTATTAATTTTGGACTACAGCAACTTGGCAAATTCTGCTAAACATTGGTAAGTTATGTGGATTGTTCTGTGCCTCTGGAATGTCTGCCTGCATGACACAGAGGCACTGCAGTTTTAGTTCAAGTTTTATGCTTATGTAGGTGGTTGGAGCTTAAAGCAATGGAAGCTGTGTGTTCTGCTTTTTCCTGTTCTTGCCCACTCACTGTGTGCTCTATCTCTCTCGCTCCATGGTAGGGCAGATGTGAAATGTATTATCAAGTTGCTTGTCACACACATCTGATTTTGCCCGTTTGTTCCTTAGTCATTTTATTTCGACATGTGAAGAAAAAAAAAAAAATCTGAACAATGTATGAGATAAAACCTACTTCCACACTACTATGTTTTCACAGAGTATGACATTTCTTAGGTTGTATCCACACTTCTACATTTTCATTTAAAAACTGTTTTGGAAACAAAGTGATCTCCGGCCACATTAGAATGTTCACAATGTTTACAAAATTATCTTTATCGACACTAGATGCCCAAAAATACATATGATGTAGAACTTCACCTTCACTGGTCATACTCATGAGCAGGAAGGAACTTTGTAGTGCAAAATTCAGAGCTCTATGAAAATCAGATTTCCTTGAAAGTGTTATTAAATAAAAACACTGTAAACATTAAAAAAAAAAAAACAGCTCTATGTACATTTCTGAGAGGACTGATTTATAATAACATATTTGTAAAACTAACTCGGTAGAGAAACAAATAAATGCATACCCGCTAGTGCTGGGCGGGATGACCAAAATTCTATATCATGGTATTTTTCGAAATTTATACCGGTTTCATGGTATTTAACAGTATTTTTTCCCCATGCATGAGTGGATGTTAACCACATTTTCCACTGCAATTACTGCAGAAGACTGGCTAAGATTAACCTATTCTACTACCATAAGAATTGTACATTGTACAAAAAAAAATTTTAATGTGCACATAAGTATTATATAATACAGGTTTGCATGGCCCAAAGGGGGTGGCACTAATAAAGAGAAGGAATCACATTGCATGACAGTTGCAGTCAAAATATAGAACCTTTTTATTGAACAAATTTTGCAAACAACTTAAGATAAAATTTTGACAACATATTTTCAACTATCCAAAGATGCATTTAGACTTAGTAAAATATTCAGAGGTGCTTGTCAACAGTTATATTGCACTGAACATGTCTTAGAAAAGGAATAAATAGTAAATATTTTTGTAAACCAACTACACTTGTCAATGTCAATTTTATTTATATAGCACATTTAAAACCACATAGGAATGCTGTGGCCAAAGTGCTTTACAATACAGTAATAGAATAAAAGAAAAACATACAATTAACATGAATAACATAAATACAAATAAAATAAATGAACATAAATAAAATAAATAATAAATAGAAGTAATGTTACATAATCACAATGAGGAAACTCATCAGTATTACTGAAGGTCATGGAATGCAAGTGAATAGAAATGAGTCTTTAATCTCGTTTTGAACAGTTCAATTGTAGATGATGCCTTTATGTGATGAGGTAAAGAGCTCCACAGGCGAGGAGCAGCAGCTTTAAAAGCTCTGTCCCCCTTAGTTTTACACTTGGTACAAGGGACAAGAGACAAATGACCAGAAGATCTAATCATTCTAGATGGCTTGTGTAAAACACACAATTTAGATAAATAGACAGGAGAAAGCTCATGTAACTTTCTGTTAATGTTAACAATCTCTGTCCACACCTTAAAGTGACTTTTTAAACAACTTTCCCATCATTAAACTGCATAATATTTAAACTAATGAATAATGACAATAAAATAAATAGTGCAACTTCCAGTAATATAATAATATTACTTCAAGACTTCAAGCCCAGGTGCATTACACAGTATTCACCAAATAAAAATAAAACAAGTGCAACTTGGTGAGACATCTTTACCAACTGAACCATCATTAAGTCAAATTGCATTAATATGGACCTTGCTTCAAGCTAAGCTATATACATAAATAATAAAACTGCAGCTTGCATTTATAATGCTATTTGTGGTATAGCTCTATGGAAGCGTATTGGGGCCACAGTGAAGAAAAAAAAAAAAACTATATGTCGAGAATAAAGTCGACATGTTGACTTTATTCTCGACATTTCCGCTTTATTCTCGCTGTTTATGTCGGGATTAAAGTCGACATTTCCACTTTATTCTCATAGTTTATTTTCTCATTAAAGCAGAATGTCGTAAACTAAACTTCACCCTTTAAATCAATGTTTAATTTACTAGATTTTCTCAAACTCCGTCATAAGTTAATGTAGCACATTACTGTAAATGATTTGTGTTAAGTGTTCCCCAACACAGTTGTTAATCGCTACGCGCTTCTTAAACTGACTTCCTCTGCACTAAGAGGAGGAACAAGCAGGGATTGCCGCACAGAGTACATTCACTTCATGATATTTCTGCTCTCTGAAAATTTAGAATGCTAAGATAAATACGTTATATCATTTTCATGATGAAATGCATTAAAGCAGGTATTAAACATGCATGGTAGTGAGGTGGTAGTGCTGCTCCCTCGTAGTAAGGGGTCCCCAGGTGTACGTTCAGTGTAGAGAACTTTATGGCAGGTGTGACGAGGCTTCAAAAAACTGGATGTATGAATGGGTATTGCACAGGTTTAACTTAAATATTGTGTAAATGTTGTGTTCGTGATTTGGTGGTCGGAGACACGAACAAGGAAATCAATGGATGTTCTTCTGAGCAGGCTTTTTTTATTGCATGCATGCTATCTCTATCTGACGTACCAAATCCCCAGTTCCTGTCCTTTTTCTTTCTCCACATAACCAATCACCACACGATAAACGTCTGTGAAATTAAAACTAGTTATAAACTTAGACCACGGAGTGTTCAGAACTTTTAAAAAATTCTTCTATACATGTTTAAATATACCATCCATTCAGGATTGCCCCCATCCCAGCAAGCATTGTGTACAAGGCAGGAGCAAATCCTGAGCAAGGTGCCAGCACATCGCAGGGTGAATACGAGCAACACATACACACTAGCAGGGTCAATATAGCATAACAAAACCCCACATCCTACATGACTTTGAAAGGAAACTGAAGCACGCCGAGTAAACCCACCAGAAAAACATGTAAATTCAAGGCAGGGAGCACCCGGGTCCCCCTTGCTGCGAGGCAGCAGTTCAACCTCCACGCCACTGTGCCCCCACATGATTAATACATGCTTTAATGCATTTCATCATGAAAATTATATCAAGTATTTATCTTAGCATTCTAAATGTTCAGGGAGCAGGAATATCATGAAATTAATGTATTCTGTGTGCTGCCTGCACCTCCTCTTAGTGCAAGAGGAAATCAGCTTAAGAAGCGCGTAGCAATTAACATGGCTCGGGGAACACTTAACACAAAGCATTTAATGTGCTACATAACTTATGACAGGGTTTGAGAAAATCTAGTAAATTAAATATTCATTTTAAGATGTTTAGTTTACGATGTTCTACTTTAATGAAAAATTACGAGAATAAAGTCAGCATGTTGACTTAATTCTCATCATAAGCATCGAGATTAATGTGGAAATGTCAACATGTCGTCATACTATTACACAGTACCCATGTACATTACACAGTATTGAAAAAAAATAAAACAAGTACAAGTTGGCTTGCGGCATTGTCCAGTAGTATAGAAACAGTATTCGCACATTTGAACATAATGGTCCACATCCGACCTTTTAAAACCAAAGTATCTCCAGACAACAGACACGGCTCCTTTTTTCGGCAAAAATTCTACTGTGTCATCATGTTCAACTTTATCGTCTGCTACAGCTTCAGTTTTATAATGTTCTTTGTCCATTTTCACTGCTCAATACCTCCACTAACGCATGTACTCTGTTGCGTGTTTAGCGGTGCAGCAGTGATAAAGGTACCCGTTTAAACAGTTTCCCACTGCGCCACGTTCCGAACATTGTTTAGGCTATTTAAACCGGTGTTGTGGTATAAGAAAAATCCATATCATAACAAAAATAAAAAACGGTTTTTGGTATGAACCGGTATACGGCTCAGCACTAATACCCGCATGTGTCTATATAATTTGCTTTACTGCATTGTGTTATCATGTGTCTCTTTGTCCTGTATTCTTTTGAGCATGGCTGCACTCTACCCCTGCCTCCTCTTCTTTGAGTAACTTTGTAGCAGTGTTACAACTTGATGACTTCATTTCCCAGCTGCCCTGAAGGGCGTTGCCCTTATTGGAGGTCGGCAACAGGCACAGGGGCTGCTGGGGACAAGAAGGGCTGGCGGGGACTTTAAAAGAGAGCCAGCTAAACAGAGAAGGAGCACTGTTGTTTCTCATCACTGTTGCCCTTTGCCTATGGAGGGTTGTCTGAATTTTTTTTTTTGTTTATATTTTATTTCCATTTAATATATTATTCATTCATTTGATTTAGTGGGTTTGTGTCTCTGTCTGTGAGTGAGTGTAGGTCGGGCCAAGGCTGGGTGAGTAAATCGAATCCCCACCAAAAAAATAAATCACCATTCCATTGACGGTGTGAATCTGAGTGGCACCGGTCTGCTACAGATTTTGGTGAGCTGGGTAGGAGCCAGGTTTCTTTACACGTACCCTTCTAGTTCCACGCACATTTCTCACTTTACACAGAAGTCATGTCTGTTGACGGTGGATTGCAAGACAAGGAGCTTGAACAAAATTTGCTGCTGATTGATATACGTGGGACGCCTAGGTCACGTCCTGTAATGGTCAGAGCCCCTGTCGAGGAAAAGGTTACCCTGCTGGATACCCCGTGTGTCTCCAGTCCGGAGCAGCTCGAGACCAGTGAGGGACGGATTTTGTAAGACCTGACGTTATGCCTAGAGCTGTTAGAGGCACAGGTTGATGACATCGCCCGCAGCTTCATCAATTGAGACAAGACTGTCCACGACCTCATCGATGCCCTGTCACTCAAGTATCTGGCGAGGCAACTGTGAGGGTGAAGCGTCTTTAGAACATTAGAACACTCTAGACAAGAACAGGCCATTCAGCCCAACAAAGCTCGCCAGTCCCAGTCCTTGGGAGTAGTAAACTGCCTTAACTTTTTTTTTTTTTTTTTTTTAATTTTTGTTTTGTTAATTTTAATTTCTTCCTCTTTCGGCTGCTCCTTAACTTAAATGGTAACACTAAGATCTGCTACAGATATTTTACACCTTTTCCCTTAAGCTCCTGTACTGTTCTCCCTCTCAGCTGCCTGCTATTTGTCTTTCTATAAGGTTAACTTTACTTTTCTCTGTCTCTTCTCCTAACTTTGCACTCCTCTTACTTATAAGCTCTCCTCCACTCGCACTGTTTGTATTCCCCCATATTAATGAACCCTTGCGCTGTCTGTCACCCACTTAACTGTTCTACCTCTGGACTGCTAAAGACTGTTTAATCCAAAATAAATAAATAAATAAAACTTTACTACCTTATCTGCTCCTATAGCCCCTTGTGCCTGATCGTTTTAACGCAGGCCGCAGCCTTTTTTCTTTTCCTTTAAACTAAGGAATCGCTATTATGACGATGGGGTCCCGAATGGAAAAGTACTGCGTGGTCATTTGGGTTGGTGGATCTCATAAGGGTCCCACACCTTGGGAAGTCCCCTGTCCCAACCCATGAGGGAAAGCCCTGTGTCGATGTCACCTTGGTGCAAGCCACCTTACCCCTCTTAGTGGTGCCTTTACAAGTGTGAGGTGTCACGGGAGAGGCAGCCGTAGATACAGACAGCACTTGTACCCTTAAATACAGTTTGTGCGAAAAGCTTAAAGTGCCACATGAGCAACTTAGGAAAAGTGCAAAAGTGAAATTCCTTCTCATTGATAGAATGCCATGCAGATCAAAGGGCAAGGTTCCCCTGGGGCTTTAGAATGCCACGCAGATCAAAGGGCAAGGTTCCCCTGGGGCTTTGTTTGCAGGAGACGCACTGGGAGACAGTGTTCTATGTCCTGCAAGATGACCACCTGTCAATGCCATTATTACTCAGAATGGACTTACTATTGTAGGTAGGGCTTACCATTCACCTGTCACAGCTGAAGTAAGAGTTGCCGGTGGGTGACGTTCATCTGTTAGTGATCTAGTTTGGCCTAACTTGCATTATTATTTTGCACAGGTGGTTGTCAATCCCAGCCCAGTACAGGAGACAGTTCTTGAACAGCTGGAGCTCTTCAGCCACTGCTTGGGAGGTGGCACTCTGTGTGAACAAACAAACTGGGTCAGATGGAGGTGGTGTGTCACCACATCCACACAGTCGACCCAGTCCCTGTACGGCACAGAGCATACAGAGTTCCACCACTGAAAAGAGGAATAATTAAGGAGTGGGTCGACCAGATGTTGGCGGATGGGGTCATTGAGCCTTCCACCTTACCGTGGGCCAGTCCTGTGGTGCTCCTTCAAGAGCCCAATGGGATCTACCGATTCTGTGTGGACTATTGGGAGCTGAACAAAAATACCTTACATGATGCCTACCCAATGCCCCTCATACTTGATATCCTTGAATTATTGCATGGGGCAGCAGTGTTTAGCTCCCTGGATCTGAAGTCCGGGTATTGGCAGGTGAAGATGGGGAAGTAAAGCATTGAGAAGATGGCTGTCATCACCCTGGAGGGGTTTTTCCAGTTTTGGGTGAAGCCCTTTGGGTTAAAAAAAAATGCAGGGGCTTCATTCCAACATCTGATGGAGCAGGTCCTCTAGGGACTCTTTGGGAAGATCTGCTTCATATATATCAATGACATCATTGTGTTCTTCCCATCTGTCCAGCAACATCTGAAGGACCTCGAGATAATCTTCCAATTACTACACACAGCTCATCCTTCACTCCGTAGCAAGAAGTGTAGATTTCTACAAGACCAACTTTCCTTCCTCTGCCATGTGGTGTCTGCAGACATGGTCAGGGTGGACCCGAAGAAATTTAACTCCATCTTGGGATACCCGGCACTTCGAGAGGTATAAAGTCTCCAGCGCTTCCTGGCTTCCTGATCCAACCTTAACCTTTCTGTCCTCTCTCAGTTAAATCAGGGAGTCAGTGGTGGCCTATGCCTCATGGTCACTGAAGGGCGTCAAATATAATTATTCCACCACCGAGAAGGAATGCCTTGTTGTTGTGTGGGCCATTGAAAAATGGTGCCATTTCTTGGTGGGGACAACATTTGAAATCTATACAGACCACCAGGCTCTGACCTGGGCATTTAACTGCTTAAAGACCACATCTAGGTTAACCAGATAGGTGTTGCACCTCCAACAGTTTACATTCAAGGTGTGCTGTTGTAAGGGCTGTGCTAATGTTGTACCTGGCGCACTGTCCTGGGTGCATGAACCTGCACCCATAGCATGTGTGGTATCGGTCTCCAAGCTTTGGCCTAATCTTCCTCTGAACATGCAGGACATTGTACAATCGCAAGCTGCTAGTCATGTATGTCGGGGACTGAGAGAGGGTTCAGGGAAGAGGCCTGACTGCGTACATTACAGGGAACTTCAAGGGGCCTTTTATCGCTGTGTTCCGACCAAGGGTCGGGGTTACCATTATCAGTTGGTAGTGCCCGAGACCTATGTTCCCCTGTTCCTACAATACTACCATGACACCCTGATCGGTGGTCAGCTTGGATGCAAAAAATCACTGCTTAAGATCCTGGAGGTGGCATGGTGGCCGACGGTACACAAAGACGTCTGGTCCCATTTCCAGACTTGTACCACCTGTCAGCAATACAAAACCCCACCTGGCCTCCTCTGGATATCTTCAACCAGTGACCATCACCACTCCAAGAGAGTGCCTAGGTGTGAACTTAATAGGACCCTTTCCAACTAGCAAGGATTGGAAGAAATGAGTCCATGGGCTGCTAACCACTGCACTAAAGTCACATTTTGAACCAAAGTGGAATATACAGTGATTCCTCGCTATATCGCGCTAGGACTTTTGCGGCTTCACTCCATTGCGGATTTTATATATAAGCATATCTAAATATATATCACTGATTTTTCGCTGGTTTGCGGATTTCTGCAGACAGTGGGTCTTTTAATTTATGGTACATGCTTTCTCAGTTGGTTTTCCCAGTTGATTTCTTACAAGGGACGCTATTGGTGGATGGCTGAGAAGCTACCCAATCAGAGCATGTATTATGTAATAAATAAAACTCCTCAATGATAAACGATATGCTTCCTGTGCGGTGCTTCGCATACTTGAATGCCCGAACAGCACGTATTGATTTTTGATTGTTTGCTTTTCTCTGTCTCTCTCACTCTCTCTGACATTCTCTGCTCCTGACGGAGGGGGTGTGAGCAGAGAGGCTGTTCGCACACTGGCCTAGAGGATACAGACGCTTCTCTAAAAAATACTGAAAGACTACCTTCACATTGCTCCCTTCCTTGCAGCTGCTTTGTCCGGTGGTGCTTCACATACTTAAAAGCCCGAACAGCCCTATTAATTTTTGATTGTCTTTTCTCTCTCTCTGTCTCCCACTCTCTCTTTCTCTCTCTATGACATTCTCTGCTCCTGACATGCACTCCTTTGAGGAGGAAGATATGTTTGCATTCTTTTAATTGTGAGACGAAACTGTCATTTCTGTCTTGTCATGGAGCACAGTTGAAACTTTTGACTAAAGGGTATTATTTCATGTCTAGAGGGCTCTAATGTTAAAAAAAACATATTTAGAACGTCGTAAACAGGTTTTCTATGCTCTAACTGCGAAAATATTCGATTTATAAATAAAGAATCCTACTTCGTGGAGATTAATTTATCGCGGTAGAGTCTGGAACGATTAACCGTGATAAACGAGGGTTTACTGTAGTGGCAGAACGTTATGTTTTTCTCAGCAGAAAAGAGCAAAGTATGGAGTCTTTGTCATATGTAGTGGCTATAAAGGGACTGGTGGAACATTGTAAGTTTGGCGCAACTTTAAGAGAACAGTTGAAAGAACATCTCATCTGTAGGTTGGCTGGCGGAGAGCTGTGAGGTCAGTTGCTAAAAGTTGCTTATGAAGAAGTGTTAACCAGAGAAAAGATGGTGGATATTTGCAAAAATTACGATTGCAGTGTTGTCGGCAAGAAACAGTTTCAGCTGGTAATGCCATTTAGCACTAGTATCTTGGTTGTTGGGCAAAGAATGAAGAAGTGCTTCTGTTGTTTGAGGATTGACCATAAGCTTAATATGTGGTGGTTCAAAGATTAAGTGTAACGAATGTGGAAAAGTGGGACATCTGGCTAGGGCTTGCTGAAACATGGCAGTTGGTGGATGAGTGGCATCAGTTTAAAATTTTCGTGGACAGAGCTGGGATGGTGTGAGAACGAAGGCCGAGAAACTTAATTGCCTAGGCTTGACAGACTCTCTGGAGGAGAGGTCAGAGAACGTGATGGACTTCCGTGACATAAAGAACATGGCCGTGATTGGTATGGACTGTGCAGTTAGGGCTAATTACCAATCAAATGCTTTTTCTGGGACAGCAGGAAATGTGAATGTGGAGTGCTTATTTACTTCAAAGGGTAGTCCTGGCATGTTTCTTCCAAGGAAACAACACATTACTGAATGCACTGAAAAGGGACATAAAGGAGAGTTTGTGATGGAGAGTGAGTATGTAAAACCCTATGATCTGTTAAATGTTAACAGTGTAAGAATCAAAATGCAGATTGATTGGTGCTGGTATGTCTCTTTTGGAGAAATTGTACTATTTAAAGTTCAGCAGGGTTCTGTTGTGTCCAGCGGATGTTATATTAAAAACTTGCACATCAGAAAATCTAATAGTTTTGTGTAAGCTACTTGCAAATGTAGAAAATGAGTGGAAATCAGTTTGTTTGCCACAACTAATTGTAAAACGGACTAGAGGTGCTTTAATAGGGTGAAACTGGCTTCCTCATTTAAGGCTAAAAAATGGTGATATATTTCAGGTTAACTAATCAAATCAAAGCATTGCAGCAAAAGTTATGGTTGTGTTTTCAATAGAGAATATATAAAGGTAGCCAGATCAAACTGTATGCATGTAAAAAGGTTATTCCAAGATTTTTTAAGGCAAGGCCTATGCCCTATGCAGTTAGAGATGCAGTGGATAAAACCGCTAGAGCTTTTAGTACAACAAGTGGTACTGAACCCAGTGTATGAGGACCATTAGGTCACCATTAACCCCGTGGTTAGATATAGATTCCTATCCTATTTTCTGAATTCAAGCGTTTAGTTTGCAAAAACTTGCTAATGATAAAACAGTTTAGTAAAATTGAATTAGCACAAGCATATCAGCAAGTTGAACTGGATATGGATAGCAAGGCATATATTTAATACAGAGAATGGACTGTTCCAGGTTAACAAATTACCCTATGGAGTAGCCAGTGCCCCTGACATTTTCCAGTGCATAATGGACACAGTTTTACAAGGTTTGAACTGAGTGATCTGCTATTTGGATGACATTTTAGTAACTGGGAGTGACCAGGAGGAGCATTTAAAGAATCTGGAAGTTGTTTTGAACAGGGCTAAACCAATATGGGTTTAAGTTTAATTCAGAAAAGTTCCCATTCTTTCAGAGTCAATTGAAGTATTTAGGGCTCACAATTGATAGTGTGATAGTGAAGGAGTAAGAAAAACTGAGGCAGTTGAGAGGACCCCATACCCTAGAATGTATAAGAAGTGAGGTCATTCATAGCTCTAGTGAATATATATTTCATTCCCAACCTTTCTACACTTATTAAATCTGTGACAGAGTTACAGCAGAAGGGACAAAAATAGGTGTGGTCAAACAGGGTGCATTCAACTTTTGTGAAAACCAAACAGCAACTTTGGAAACATTTGCTGGTTCATTTTGATCCAAGCTTTCCCGTGTCCTTGGCCTGCGATGCTCCATTCTATGGTGTGGGAGCTGTTGTTAAATACAAGTACATAGATTACACAGAGAAGACCATTGCATATGCTTCTTAGACACCCCGCAAGGCTGAGCAAAACTATTAGCAGATCATAAAGGAGGCAATTGTGATTGTTTTTGGGCTGTTAAAATTTCATGAATATGTATATGGCAGAAAATTTTGAGTTAGTCATTGATCATAAACCACTAGTCAAAAGTATAGGTTGAAAAATACCCAATTTCCACTTTAGCTGCTACGAGACTACACAGATGGCCATTAATCTTGTTATCCTATCGTTATGAGATTTGATTAAGAAAAGCTGCTGAGCATGTGAATGCTGATGCATTATTAAGATTGCTGTTTAAAAAAAAAAAAAAAAAAACAAACCTGTGCAAATTCAAGCTTAGATAACAAAGTGCCTTTCTTAGATGCTCTTCCAGAATGGGGTAAGATCACTGTCAAAAATAGCTCGTAATATTTTAAGTCAAATTTATATTTCATGAGTGTCAACTATGCTTGTGCTTCTAAAAGCTATGCTTGCTTCTGAAAATTAGGGGTACAATTCTCAGGCATGAACAAACTATCAAAAAAATACGTCATTGGACGCACAAGGCATTCGCTATCGAGGAAGAAAAAATCGATATTAGTTACTATACATGTGCCACAAAGGTAGAAAGATGGAGTTATTTTTGACAGCGATTGTACTTCGCTCCATTACAGTGGCTTCAAAGGACAAAACGTAAAAAACAAAATAAAACTGACAAAATGGAATTAAACAATGACATTGTGCAATTAACAATAAAAAGTGACAACATGCAGTTAACAAATTGATGGCAGTGCATTTTAAAGTTTACATAATGTCTTATTCGAGTTTTCAGATGTATGCTATACGTATATCGGAGAGTGAAATGATGCAGAAGACTCCCAACCTTCAGATTTCGGCAGTCTTAGTCATATAATTGGGGTTGGAATGGGACCACAGAAGTATTACCCTATCACCACACAAGAGGATATGAATATATACAAAACTTCAAAACAAACATAAAGATCGGCAGCTTTGCGTAAAATAAACTTCTGAAGCAGCCCCCTCGTGACAGCACTGCTATTAAGTGAGGATTTTTTATTTTTATTTTAAAACTTGGGATTTTACTGTGGAAGTACTGTGGTGGATTAACAATGTGAGAGCAGAGAATGTTGCACCTTTATAATGGAGAAATATTTAGGAGAGAAATAAATAACCAAAATAAATCAAAACTTTGAAATAATGACAATAAATACATAATAACAATAAATCTAGATATTCTTCATTAAATAGAGATATTAAATATAGACATTCTTTATTATTGTTGCTCTATGCTGGTTGGGATAGGTTCTGGCAGACCCCCACAACCCTGTTCAGCACTAAGCAGGTTTGAAAATGACTGAATGACATAAAGAAATAAGGAACAAAAGCATATTTCGTGACCCATTTAATTATTCATACTTGGATTTCATGTTGTTATTTATTTAGTGTCACATTTCACAATGCTTTTGTTTTTATTTTATTATCTACTTCTTTATTTATCCATGCATCAATTCATTTTCTGAGCCCACTTTATCCTGTGCAGAGACAGAGTCACAGGGAAGCTGGAGCCTATCTCAGGAAGCATAAAGCTCCTTTTTTCTTTTTCTTTTCTTTTGTCTGTGCTTATTAAATATCACATAAATCTCATTCATCAGATTATAGTGTGCCAACTTTGTCAGTCAGTATGACCCATGTAACCATGTTGGGCTGAGAATAACTCAATTGAAATTTTAAAAAGGCATCCATCTTTTCGCAGTTATTAAAACTAGGGTGGTCCAGTGCCTGAGCATCACAGGGAAACCTATTCATTGGATATGTCAAGTTTGCCAGCCAGTTTGACCCATGAACTCATGCTGGGCCAGACAAATCTCAGCTGTGACATAAAGGAATCTTGTCACAAAGCTATGAAAATAAGGATGGCAAGATGCTGCACAACCCTCTACAGTACCTGTTAAACATCAAAGTTAGTCCTTGTCATTAAAAATAGGAATGTGACAAATTTGCCAGTCAGTTTGAACCAGGTATTCACATTGGTCTGTACAAAACTCAATTGCAACTTAACAAAAGCATCTGCCTTTTCTCAAAACTGTAACAGCTAGGGTGGTCCAAAGCCATTTAGCCCTTTACAGTGTTCATTAAACATCACAGTTAAATTTCCTTCATTGCAAGTTTGCAAGTCAGTCTGACAAATGTAACCACGATTGGACAACAAAACTGCACTTTAACAAAGGTATTCACTTTTCTCTGAAAATCAGAGTGGTTCAGTGGCATACAACACTATATAATGCCAGTCGAACATCACATTAAAATCTGTTCATTAGATATATGGGAATATGACAAATTTGACAGTCCATTTGACTTGTGTGCCCAAAGTTCAGCTGCAGTTTAACAAAGGCATCTTTCTTTTCGCAAAACTAGCGTAGCCCAATGCCATCTAACCCTCTGAAATGCACATTAAACATCTAAATCCATTCATTAGATATGGGAATGCCAAGTTTGTCTTTGAGGTGGGCAAAACTAAACTGCCATTTACCCAAGGCACCTGTCTTGTCACAAAACTTTGAAAATTAAGTTAATGTAACTCCTTTGTATCCGATCAGGTAGAAATTGTGGAAAATTAGTATTTTTTTTTCTTTCTTTGTTTCAAATAAAAGGCTCAGTTTAGTGACACACATTAATGTCCTTTTATGCTGCAGAATATTTTGACTGGCTCTTAGTGTTGAATAAGTAACTACTTTGCACAAGATGTGTGAATATGGCTCAAAGCAAATAACTTCAGGCTCACACGAAACTGTCATGTTCTCCCCATATCTCTGTGGGCTTTATGCCAGACCACCTGAAGACTCACAGGTGAAGTAAATAAGAGGGTCCAGTGGTGCACCCCCGTGATAGATTAACATCACAGCCTGGGTTGATTGTTCACGGACGTTCACTAAATGCTGCTAGGAAAAACTCTACGCCCTGAGACCTCCAGTTAAATCGCAAAGAAGCAACACAGAGGCAGCAATTGAACCGGCGACCAAAGCTTTAGCCCTTGTATATGGAGTAGGATCGCTGTTAAAAATAACTCCATCTTCCCACCTTTGTGGCACATGCGTAGCAACAAAAATTGATTGTTTTTTCTTCGATAGAGAATACCTCATAAGTCCAATGACATATTTTGACAGTTTGTTCATGCTTGAGAATTGTACTCATAATTTTCAGAAGCGCAAATATAACTTTCAGAAGCGCAAGCGTAATTGACATGTATGAAATGTAAATTTGACTTAAATTTATCATGAGTTATTTTACTCCATATTCCAGTTTCAGCAGCAGATATTGCTCAAGTGACAGCAACAGATTGTGTTGAAGAAGGTGAAATTCTGTACATTGAGTGGGTTGCCAATGTATCAAAGTTAGAATGAACTGAAGTCTTATTTTCAGAGGAGAACATAACTCCACCTCCTACTTGATAACATAGACAACAATTGTGTACATCTGGAGCTGAAAGTGGTAATTCCTACATTGTTAATGGGGAACACTCAGGAATAGTAAAAATTAAAGCGATAGCCCGGAATTATTTTTTATGGCCAGGATTGGATAGGCAGATTGAGGAGAGGGTGGCTGTGTGCAGATTCTGTCAAGAAAATAGAAAATCTGTCAGAAAAAGCACCTGTACATTGTTGGAGCTGGGTTGAAAGACCCTGGCCGAGGCTTCACTTGGATATTTTTGAAAAAAAAATTAACAGATTGTTTTTAGTATTTGTGGATGCATATTCTAGGTTGTTCGAGACTGAAAAGATGAATGCCACTACTACCACGAGGTCTTCTGGAAAAGATAGTATCAGACAAAGTTCCACAATTCATGTCTGCTGGATTTGCAGAGTTCTTTAGACTAAATGCAGCTAGACACAAGACTTCAGAACCCTATTGTTTACAAAGCAATGGAGCTGCAGAACATATGGTGCAAATATTCAAATTAGAATTGGAAAAACAAACAAATGCCAGAGATCATTAGAGTAAAAGATAGCTAATTTCTTGTTTGCTTATCATACCACACCTCATGTCACAGCAGGAATGGCCCCTGTGGAGCTGTTTCTGAATAGACAGGTATGGACCCCATGGTCAGTAATGAAGTAACCATTTTACAAAATTGTGAGAGAGAAACAAGAGGATACTCAAAACCAAGGGGAACTTTAGAATTTATGTCCCAACAGGGTGTGTTAGTTATAATGTACAGGGGTAGAGAAGGCTCTAGTTGAGTGCCAGGTAAAAGTACTGTATAATAATACAAAAATTGGGCAATGTACTGGTAAAAGGCAAGGTGATTAAGTGGCTTGTAAATCAATTGTTAGCCACAGGTGTGGAATCTGAACTGGACAGTGAAGTGGAAACTGGTGCAGTGGAATGGGAAACATCCATGCCCATTACTGCCAATTTTCCTAAGACAGAAACTACGAAGGCTGAGCTGGGTATAAATGAGGAAAATGATGATAATCCCGGGCAAAATCTTACACTTCCGGCAGAAGTTTTTTGAAGAGGGTTTCAGGGCTTGTCATTCTCCTCTGGCAAAAGTTTGTGAATAGGGTCTTGGGGCTCATTCGCAACAGATAAGAAAACTTCCTGTGAGCCTGATGTTACAAGTATAATTTTGATTAGAGTGGTGGGGCGGGGTTAGTGTAGCATAAGACTTTTTGGTTGTGTTGTCAATTGTATTTGTCTCTGGACTCTTGTTAATTTCTGTTGTGATTTGCTGCCCTGCGTCACATTACTTACCTGAGACACAACAATGGGAAAAATCCAAGAATCTAAGGAAGCATTGCTTGTATCAAACATTTCAGGCTGGAAATTGTATAATTGTGTGGCTACAGCTATTTGATGGTCCACATTTGGTTCAGTCATACACACAGAGCAAAGTCTGAATGTCACATCTGAAAACTGTATACTATCAGTATGTGTTCTTCATTGAGGAATTGGTTTGACATAGTATAAAGCCTCAAAGAAAGGTGTTAAATTATAAAAGTTTTATATTTGCGTGCTATTTCTATTATGAAGGTATTGTGTAGCAGCTATGAAAGTTGTAAGACCAATTGTTTTCATGCTCATTCATACTGTGTCATCTAGCACCTGTCTCTGTACTGGTCACCTAAAAAAATGTTTTACAAGTATGTGAATAAATCAAATGTAATAACTTATTTTTCTCCTCACCTTAAAAGGTATTTGTCGTTGTTATTATAAGGCCAAAAGAATGTAATCTTGGTACTGTATTGTCTATAAAATACATTTTTTTTAATTTATTTGTGTATTTGTTTCTTTGTATCTGTTTAGGTTTATGGGTGTTTGTGTACATGAAGGCCAACTGCATGCTTTGACAGAGGTGAGATTTGTTTTTTTTTTTTTTTTTTTTTTTTTTTTTTTTTTTATTCACATTTTTCTTTTTTTTTTTTTTTACTGTAAGTAGCAGTAGCTACAACAAAACAAACAGTAATGGATTGCCACTTTACATTCCTTCTAATGAAACGGCACACTAGCACAACTGAACCTTATTTTGAAGTTCTATTCATCAGGTAGGAGCCCAGATGCTCCACGATGCTGTATGCGGAGACTACAGTAGGGCAGTGTGTGACCTCCAGAATTGTAAGAGCTGTTACTAGTTTGATGCATCCTTCTAAGATGAAGGTTAACTTCACTTTTAGGGTCTAGGATATTTGTTACAGTCTGAGCTGATGTGTGCTCGGCCAGAAAGAACTTTTTGTGGAGGTAAAAATGTTCAGCGAGGTACCCTAATGATTCAAACCAGATATTTCACCTAGTGTTTCCTGCCTCGGGTGTTCCTGGCAGGCTGAAGAAGGCAGACTTTACCCAAATCACTAGTAATGCAGCCTCACTAAAGTATTTATAGTGCTGCCAGGTCTCTCCCACCAAAGTGATGACATGACACAAGCAGGTTGAATGTACACTGTTAGGCATAACCCCTTTTAAAACTTCCTGGTTTGTTTCAGACAGTATGATGCATTGACTGTAACCACTGCTAAAATGTCATTAAGATTCAGCTGGGTGTTCTGAAGGGACTGAAGTGCTGCCTGTGAAAAGGTGGAAAGGTTGCAGCTTTCCATAAAGATAACATCTGCCAAAAAGTACTAGACTTCAGTACCTGTAATTGTAATTATGTAAATTATCTGTAATGTTTCTTAATCCTTAAATGTTTACAGATTGAAAATGTGCACCATTACATCTGTAACTTCATGTACTGCATATCTTAAAATAATTAAAAATCAAAAGCAAACTAATCTGCAAGACGCTGAATCCTGGAATTAAACGGGGGAAAAAAAGAAAGAGACATGCTTTTAAGTGCTTGTTGCATCTGAGGAGAAGCCTGCTGTTCTGCCCAGGTTTATAGGTGGCAAGTTTACCTGTATAACGGAAGAGTCAAATGTGGACCTCGCGTGCCTCACCACCTTGAGGCAAAACATTTATTAAATCCAGAAACATCATTGTTAACTTTTTATAGGGAACCCGTTAACAACCAGTGCTGTTCACTAATAACATTTTCTATGGGAAATACTGTTAATACCGGTTAAATATAATGTCATGTACAATTAGAACTGCCTACATAAAAGAATTGCCAGACAGCCAAATGTTTACTCACCTATGTGGTCTTGGCTGTCTGTGGTTTCCATCAACTACAGCATAAAATTCATTGCCATGAATCTTTCGAAGAACGGCATTCATACAGGTGCTGGTCATAAAATTAGAATATCATGACAAAGTTGATTTATTTCAGTAATTCCATTCAAAGAGTGAAACTTGTATATTAGATTCATTCATTACAAACAGACTGATGTATTTCAAATGTTTATTTCTTTTAATTTTGGTGATTATAACTGACAACTAATGAAAGTCCCAAATTCAGTATCTCGGAAAATTAGAATATTGTGAAAAGGTTCAATACTGAAGACACCTGGTGCCACACTCTAATCAGCTAATTAACTCAAAACACCTGCAAGAGCCTTTAAATGGTCTCTCAGTCTAGTTCTGTAGGCTACACAATCATGGGGAAGACTGCTGACTTGACAGTTGTCCAAAAGACGACCATTGACACCTTGCACAAGGAGGGCAAGACACAAAAGGTCACTGCTAAAGAGGCTGGCTGTTCACAGAGCTCTGTGTCCAAGCACATTAATAGAGAGGTGAAGAGAAGGACAAGATGTGGTAGAAAAAAGTGTACAAGCAATAGGGCTGACTGCACCCTGGAGAAGATCGTGAAACAAAACCCATTCAAAACTCTGGGGGAGATTCACAAAGAGTGGACTGCAGCTGGAGTCAGTGCTTCAAGAACCACCACGCAGAGACGTATGCAAGACATGGGTTTCAGCTGTCGCATTCCTTGTGTCAAGCCACTCTTGAACAAGAGACAGCGTCAGAAGTGTCGCGCCTGGGCTAAAGACAAAAAGGACTGGACTGCTGCTGAGTGGTCCAAAGTTATGTTCTCTGATGAAAGTAAATTTTGCATTTCCTTTGGAAATCAAGGTCCCAGAGTCTGGAGGGAGAGAGAAGAGGCACAGAATCCACGTTGCTTGAGGTCCAGTGTAAAGTTTCCACAGTCAGTGATGGTTTGGGGTACCATGTCTTCTGCTGGTGTTGGTCCATTGTGTTTTCTGAGGTCCAAGGTCAACACAGCCATCTACCAGGAAGTTTTAAAGCACTTCATGCTTCCTGCTGCTGACAAACTTTATGGAGAT
Organism: Polypterus bichir lapradei; assembly: GCA_026402145.1. Taxonomy (NCBI): domain Eukaryota; kingdom Metazoa; phylum Chordata; class Cladistia; order Polypteriformes; family Polypteridae; genus Polypterus; species Polypterus bichir. Next base: position 111,160,162 of record JANRMT010062856.1, read on the forward strand.
GCAGATTTCATTTTCCAACAGGACCTGGCACCTGCACACAGTGCCAAAGCTACCAGTACCTGGTTTAAGGACCATGGTATCCCTGTTCTTGATTGGCCAGCAAACTCGCCTGACCTTAACCCCATAGAAAATCTATGGGGTATTGTGAAGAGGAAGATGCAATACGCCAGACCCAACAATTCAGAAGAGCTGAAGGCCACTATCAGAGCAACATGGGCTCTCATAACACCTGAGCAGTGCCAAAGACTGATCGACTCCATGCCACGCTGCATTGCTGCAGTAATCCAGGCCAAAGGAGCCCCAACTAAATATTGAGTGCTGTACATGCTCATATTTTTCATGTTCATACCTTTCAGTTGGCCAACATTTCTAAAAATCCTTTTTTTGCATTAGTCTTAATTGATATTCTAATTTTCCGAGATACTGAATTTGGGACTTTCATTAGTTGTCAGTTATAATCATCAAAATTAAAAGAAAAAACATTTGAAATACATCAGTCTGTGTGTAATGAATGAATTTAATATACAAGTTTCACTTTTTGAATGGAATTACTGAAATAAATCCACTTTGTCATGATATTCTAATTTTATGACCAGCTCCTGTATGTTGTTCAGAGACACGGATCAAATGAGTTTGATGAAGACTGCTCATTTTCTGGCAGTGTGCCTACTTGTTTACAATGCTTAATAAAGAAAGGACGCATGTTCGTAATTTTTTCGAGCGGTATGTCTGACTTGGATGACCACAAAGTTTCCACAAACTGGCGTCTTGCATCTGACGATTTTGTTGTTTCACTTTTTGATCTTAATTTCTCCTTGTTCTTGAGATGGGTTTTTGATTTGACCTGGTCATTGCAAGTATCTTTCTTTTTTTGTACAGTCTATGGTATGCTTGCAAAACTTGCAGAAAAGTTGTTGTCCAGATTTGTAAAAGTCGCCAGGATACTGTTGTGCCCTCAATTTTGTAGTTATGCTTGTGTTTTAGTTTTTTCAACGTAGTTAGGGTATCTGAAACTACTCGCTTCAACATTTCTGTCTCGTTCAGCTCTAGCTAATTTGCATGCCTTTAACGAGAAAGCATGCAGGAATCACGCACACAAACAGATAGAGGCACGACTTAATTTCTACAAAGAATTGCATTTGTTTGAAAAACAACAAACCTGAAAAATACTACAGATTATTTATTCATTTAATTTATTGAGATGTGTTGTAACAGTTGCCCCTTCGGTCTCTAAATTTGCACATTTCCATTTTTAAATCTAAAATCCGTTTTTATGCTTTAATTCCGTGATTCCGTCAGTATTTTTCACATTGCGGAAATCATAGGGCCCTAGAGCTCTTTTAGTTTGAGTTTATTTGAATGATTTGCATTTAGTCATATATGCTCTCCTTTGTGTGAAAGTTGTTTTCTGAGCTGTGTACATTTTACTGGATATAAGTTAAATACTGTTACAGCTTACACAGTATTGCTTATTGATTAATGGCTTTGAAGAACATTTTGGAATGCAGCTGCCTATTTTGTACTGGATTGGGTTCCACATAGTACCTTGAGTAGACTGAATTAGTATTGTCCATCCTTCCATTATCTAACTGGCTTATCTAGTATTGAGTTGGTAACAAGTTGTCACAGGGATGAGTACAGTTTTTGTTCCCACCCAAAAATAGATAAATAGCATATTTAATTATACACACAATTGTTGTTCACCTGTGCAGTGGTTTCACATGGTCATCTGTAGGCATAGTTAACTTCTTTGCAGATAGTGTCTTTTTCATAAGAGATATAGAGTTCATTTTTATTTCCTCAACAACCCATACCACACAAGACATTAAACCTCAGCGTTGAGGCTTATGACAAACAGGGTGATTTAAAATACGATAATTTGTAGTTTGAGTGGTTCCTACCACTCTTGTTGGGGGGATTACCACAACTTGCCTTTTAACTTTTGACCTCTGTTGTGGCTCCTTTAATCAAAGGACACATCGTCCATAGACGAACATGGGGTTGTATGTAAACTGTATACTGATTTAGGTTTAAAACTATAATCCGTTGTCAAGGTTTTTTCTATATACATCAAAATGGTTACAAAATAAGAAGAAATTTGACACCACACAGTATGCTAGCTAGTTCTCTCATTCCTTCAGATTCCAAAATAATTAACTGTAATATTGATGATAGAATATTTACCATTAGACTAAGAAATCCAAGCAAATATAAATCACTATATTGTTTAAAACAATGTTATTTTGGTAAAAACTAAAGTCACTGGTATGCAATGTAAACAATTTTTGCACTGGGGCCGCACATTGACATTACTGCCTCATACTTCAGAGTCCTGTGTTTGAATCTTAGTCCAAACTTTGCCTTTGTGGAGTGTACAAATAAGAGGAATTAGTGAATGTAAAAAGAAGTTAAGTTTGTAGAGTAGTTAAAGGCTTAGTTAAATTACTTAGTAAAAGCAAGTATTAGTAGATGTAGCTATGATTTTAATAAAATGTCTGAAATATCCCGTTGTCCTTTGCAAGTATATTTTAATCTGTTTGATATGTTTAAGACTATTTATTTACAGTTTTAGCAATTAGATTTTTGTCTTTTTCTTCCTGTTTTTTCACTACTGTCTTATCAACTGCTACATTTCCTCTGTCAAAATATTTAGTGGTATGTGTTTGGTTTCTGTTTTTTTGTTTAGTCTGGTTCTTGTGCGTTAGCTTCAGTTTGGTACCTATGCTACTTTTCATGTTATTATTTCATTATTTTTTTTATTCTAGTGATCAATGTTTCATTTTTTGACAGTAGCCATTATTTGTCATTTTTCTTCTAAGATTGTTCTTGAATGATTCTCTCCTCCACCTTGCCTTAAGCTTATTCTTAACTTTATTGCAAATTCTCTTTTCACCTGAGAGAATACATAGAATCAACAGGCTTCTGTTATAGTGCCATTGGTTAACTGGATGTATCCAAAGTACTATGTGACTAACTGCTTTTCTGTGTATAGTATTTGTAGTTTGGTTATTTAAAAAAAAAAAAAAAAAAAAGTCTAATATTACTGGCTGGCACTGTGGTGTGGCAGTCAAGGCTTTGGACCTAGGACTTCAATCCCTGAGGCTTTGGGTTGAAATCCTTCTACTGATATTGTGATCATAAGCAAGTCCATTTGCCTCCCTGTGCTCCAATTGAAAAGACAAAAGAAATAAAACCAATTGTATCCCATATGCTGTAAGTTGACTTGGATAAAGGCATCAGTTGAACAAAAGTAAAAACGTTATTGGTGGTGTTTACTCTTGACCCTGGTATACACAATAATCCATGAGTAATACATTCTTGTTTTTTCTAGTGACTTGGCTTTTGTTGATGGTCATTGGAAAAAACAATTTAAAGGAAAATGTGTTCTTTTGAATTGAAACAGGTAGTTAGCTACATTCCCTCTAAGATGCATTATGTTCCCACTTGATCTGCTTTGCATCTGTTATCGCACTGCTCACTCCCCTTTCTGCACAGCAGTATGGAAGAGCCATACAGCTGTTATAGCACCTTTCACCATTTGATAGTGCACCTGCAGCTCCTGTAACTCCATGGGTGAAAACGCCCAATATCCCTAGTTGTCTCTTATGTGTTGTTGCTTCGCAGCACTCGATACTTCATGGGGGTCCACCACCCACCCCTCTTGTTGTTCGTTTAAGGGTGCTTACCAGCGCACAATACTTTATACCAAGAAGTCTACGGAGAGGAACAGATAACAAAGAGGAGAGCTGCTATGTATCTAAGAGTGTTCGTAGTCAACAGCAAAAATAGTGCTTGCTAGCCACTGAGCTTTACTTTTTGGAGCTTCATCGAGCTTTCTCTTTCCATTTCAAGACATGACCACGTGACTTTTTCTTGTTAAGGACAACACGCTGTCTTCAGCTATCCGTCCACTCTATTGAATAGTGGTGCTTTTTGCGTAGCTCATCAATCACTTCTATTTCGTCCTTCAATTACATAAAGTACCCCAACACGATGCAAAGTGTGTAATCTAGCATAATTTTTATAAATATCCACAAATATAGAAACGTGTTGGCAGATTTTTTTTTTATTAAGTCACCAAATTTCAATTAAAACCATCATGGTATTTTTGAGATTTTTGGGTATATACTACTTCTATTGTAGGTAGTGTTTTACCCCTAAATATTGATATATTGGAATGCCCTTTCTTTGAAGATACCTAATTCCCTAAATGTACTATCCTGCCAAATTTCAGCTTTTTAATTAAACTGGAAATAGTATTTTTGTTGATGAGTGAGTGAATATGTCAGTCAACTTTCTGTTATATTCATTATGTATTGATTTGCATTGTCTGCCTGTTTTCTTGATTATTCTCTCATCTTTCAATTCTGTGGTGGTATAACTTGTTAAATCCATTAGTTTTTCTTTCACTTCTTGAGTCAGCTGTTTCCTTCTGTTACTTTAAGTGTTGTGTGTTTTAATGATTAACTGAAGTTCGTTTGGGAGTGTTTAATTTTTTGCTTTTCATTTCAATTCAAGTCTCATCACTAAACTTTATGTCCCTGAAATTACTGTTTTTCTTTCCATACAATTTTTTTAAACATGGACAATTGTAGCATAAACCGTTTATTTACTTCCCACCTTTGCATTCTAATTACATATACTGTCGTAGTAAATAAATTTGTATTTTGGAATGGTGCTTGCTTTATACTTTGTACATCTACTGTGCAGCTGGTTGTGTACTATTAATGTCAGAAGTAATTAGTGAAGTACCAGACAGATTGAAGTAAATACGATTAAGCTAAAGAGGATAGGACCATTGCTGCAGTTGTCATTGCTGACATAGATCAGTCTGCAGCTTAACAGTCGAGGATTTGTTGGCATTGGGTGTGTTTGTGTTGACTGTAAATGAGTTTGATGCTGTTAATTAACTAGTAAGACAAAATGCTGTTGTTTAATGTAAACACAGTGTATTATCATGACTTTGCAAATTACCTGTCATTATTGTATACTTCTGTGGATCTTGTAGAAACTGCTAGTTAACAATTTTAATGCTTATTGGGAAATAAATTAACTTGATTTATTTAAATCTGAGACCTAACAATAGCATAGTATTAGACACTTTGGTTGTGGCATGTTTTTGTTGTAATGTGAGAATGCATAGTTAAAGAATAAAATTATAAAATAAAATTGATTTTGAAAATATTTAAAAGAATAGTTCTTAGCACTTCTGAAATATGTTGATTCTCATAAACAGCTTAGTTTGAGTACAGTATGTTTGGTTGTGCATGTGTACACGATAGTGAAGCGATGTTTTCTTCATTGTTGTTTCCTACCTTTCAAACAGTACTATCTAATTTAAAACCTACTTCTTGAATTTGTTAAATCTTATTTTTTGTATCTACTAACATCTTATTATCTTCATTATATTTGACTAGCTGGTGATGAGCAGTGTAAACCATCAATTATCTTTTCAACTTGAAATGTTATTTATGAGACAGTGCTTTTGGAATATCTAAATTTAGAATTAGCAGTAAGACAAATCTTACTAAAATATAAAATATCAATTAAATTGCTTGGTTCTTTTGATAACACTATTCTCATAGTGCTGTGGGATTGCTCAGTATTTTTATTTCTCAGCTTTCCATTGAATTTACAGCTGCCCAGACCCTGTCAGCTATTTAACAGTTAAAGGCTGATTGGTAGTTTTCATCTAGCACTGGAACTAACTGTAGTCGTATGCTTCTTGAGCTTTACTTTGAAGATTAATTCTTAATTTTCTCAGTGACACTTTGCATAAAGTTGTCTGCTAAGTAAATAATGGTTCACTGTTCACTTGTCTGTTTGTGAAATAGATAAAGATTGACTGCATATAACTGAGAGATGAGCTGTCACATTAAGTGCACAAGTCTTTGGCAAGCCTAGAGCAAAGTAACATATCCAACCAATCAAATTTCAATTAAATTTTTTTTTATTTTTTTGGATCCATCCATCCATCCATTCATTATCCACCGCCTATCCGAGGTCAGGTTGCGGGGGCAGCAGCATAAGTAGGGAAGCCCAGACCTCCCTCTCCCCGGCCACCTCATCCAGCTCTTCTGAGAGGACCCTGAGGCGTTCCCAGGCCAGCCGGGAGATATAATCTCTCCAGCGTGTCCTGGGTCTGCTCCGTGGTCGCCTCCCAGTGGGGCATGCCCAGAACACCCCCCCCAGGGAGGCGTCCAGGGGGCATCCCAACTAGATGCCCGAACCACCTCAACTGATTCCTCTCAATGCGGAGGAGCAGCGACTCTACTTCGAGTCTCTCCCGGATAACTGAACTCCTCACCCTATCTCTAAGGGAAAGTCCAGCCACCCTGCGGATAAAGCTCATTTCGGCCGCTTGTATCCGCGATCTTGCTCTTTCGGTCACTACCCAAAGCTCATGGCCATAGGTGAGGGTAGGAACATAGATTGACTGGCAAATCAACAGCCTCAAACGCACCAATCTGTCTGTCAACCTCCTGTTCCATTCTTTCCTCACTCGTGAACAAGACCCTGAGATACTTGAACTCCTCCACTTGAGGCAGTAATGTGTTCCCAAACCGGAGAGAGCATTCCACCCTTTTCCGGCTGAGAACCATGGCCTCAAATTTAGAGGTGCTGAGTCTCATCCCTGCTGCTTCACACTTGGCTGCGAACCGCTCCAGTGAGAGCTGGAGGTCACTGTCCGATGAAGCCAACAGAACCACGTCATCCGCAAATAGCAGAGACGAGATTCTAAAGTCACCGAACCAGACCCCCTCTGCTCCTTGACTGCACCTAGATATTCTGTCCATATAACTTATGAACAGAATCAGTGACAAAAGGCAGCTTTGGCGGAGTCCAACCTCAACAGGAAACGAGTATGGCTCATTACCGGCAATGCGGACCAAGCTCCTGCTCCTCCTGTACAGGGACTGAATGGCTCGTAACAACGAGCCTTGTACCCCGTACTCTTGGAGCACACCCCACAGGATGCTTTGAGGGACACAGTTGAATGCCTTCTCCAAATCCACAAAACGCATGTGGACTGGTTGGGCAAACTCCCATGTCCCCTTTCAGGATCCTGGCCAGGGTGTAGAGCTGGTCCAGTGTTCCACGGTCGGGATGGAATCCGCATTATTCCTCTTGAATCCGAGATTCAACTATCAACCGAACTCTCTTCTCCAGCACACCTGAAGAGACCTTATCGGGGAGGCTGAGGAGTGTGATCCTCCTATAGTTGGAGCACATCCTCCAGTCATCCTTCTTAGAAAGGGGGACCACCACCCCGGTTTGCCAATCCAGAGGCATTGCCCCTGAGGTCCATGCGATGTTGCAGAGACGTGTCAACCAGGACAGCCCCACAACATCCAGAGTCTTGAGGAACCCAGGGTGAGCCACCTCAGAGCTTTTTAACTACCTCGGCCCCTGTTATGGATGGAACCCCCCCCCCCCCCCCCCCGGCAGTCCACTAGCTCTGCAACCTCGAAGGAAGACATGCTGGTGGGATTGATAAGATCCTCGAAGTATTCCTTCCACCGGTCAATATCACCTGCAGTTGAAGTCAGCAGTGCCCCATCCTCACTGTACACAGTGTTGGTGGAGCACCGCTTTCCCCTCCTGAGGCACCTGATGGTTTGCCAGAACCTTCTCGGTGCCAACCGAAAGTAGTTTTCCATGGCTTCCCCAAACTCCTCCCATGCCCAAGTTTTTGCCTCTGCAATGCATGCTTGGTCCGCTGGTACCCCTCAGCAGCCTCTGGAATCCCACTGGTCAACCAGACCCAATAGGACTCTTTCTTCACCTTGATGGCCTCTCAAACCTTAGGTGTCCACCAATGGGTTTGTGAATTGCAGCCACAAGAGGCACCGACAACCTTGCGGCCACAGCTCCGTTCTGCTGCTTCGACATTGGAGGCTCGGAACATGGCCCATTCAGACTCAGTGTCCTTCGCCTCCCTCAGAATGAGATTGAAGTTTTGCCGGAGGTGGCAGTTAAAGATCTTTCTGACCGGTTCCTCCGCCAGATGTTCCCAGCAGACCCTCGTTATACGTTTGGGTCTGTCTGGCAGCCTCTCCCGCCATCTGATCCAACTTACCACCAAGTGCTGATCAGTTAACCGTTAAGCCCCTCTCTTCACCCGAGTGTCCAAGACATAAGGTCGCAGATCCGATGAAATGATTACAAAGTCAATCATCGAGATGCGACCTTGGGCATCCTGGCGCCAAGTGCACTTATGGACACCCTTATGCTCGAACATGGTGTTTGTTGTGGACAATCCATGGCCAGCACAGAAGTCCAACAACTGAACACCACTCGAGTTTAGATCAGGAAGGCTGTTCCTCCCAATCACACCTCTCCAGGTTTCACTGTCGTTGCCGACGTGAGCGTTTATGTCTCCCAGCAGGACGATAGAGTCCCCAGGAGCTGCGCCTCTTCCAGGGACTCCAAGAAGACTGGGTACTCCAAACTGCTGTTCGCCGCATAAGCGCAAACAACAGTCAGAGTCCTTCCCCCAACTCGAAGGCATTGGGAAAGAACCTTCTCGTCCTACTGGGAGAACCCCAACATGCAGGCCTCGAGCCGGGGGCCATAAGCAAGCCCACCCTATTTTTTGGATCATTTAATTTATTAAAAACCTATAACAGTCCATACAATCAAGTCAAACTTAAAACTAAATACAAATCAACCCCCAACCATGTGATTAAGGTTTCTTGTGACCAAAGTGAATGGTACCCCACTGTGTGTAACAGGTCAAAAGAGACCCACAGAATGATTTGTGTGCGTCTCCTCTTTTTATTTGCTTTTATCAGTTTGTGTAAGCTAAGAATCTAAAGTTGGCCTTTGTGTTAATTTATATGATATATAACACTTCAAGCACAATTATGTTGGAGTTAATAGATTACATAGGTATGTATTTGCTTACTTCTTCAGAACAATGACATCAATCATGACAGGGCACTGAAAATGGACAAAACATTATCCATTTTAACAGTAGTAGTAGGAATTTATTAATAACTATAGATGCAAATAAGGTTTAACTGGAAGTAATGTGTTAGCATAAAAGGCACAAATTACCAGTGACACTGTTCTGTATTAACTCATTTCATTACTATCTATGTGGAGATATAAACTTCAAAACCTATAATAAACTGGATACTAAATTTTAAAAATATTAGATTTCAGTTGATACATTTGCTTAATGCATATCCTTGTTTATTTATCTCCATATAGATATACTGTCTGCAGTGGGCTGGCGCTCTGCTCAGGGTTTGTTTCCTGCCTTGTGCCCTGTGTTGGCTGGGATTGGCTCCAGCAGACCCTCGTGACCCTGTAGTTAGGATATAGCGGGTTGGATAATGGATGGATAGATATTCTGTATGTACAACCCCAATTCCAAAAAAAGTTGGGATGACTTATGGCTTCCACTGCATTGACTCCATTTTGGACGCAGGATCTCTGTAATAGACCTAAGTCTCATCTCCAGTCACCAAATGATGAAAAAAATTCACTTGGTCTTCATGGTGCCTCTCCAAGTTCTCCTGACAGCACTCCAGAGTCTTGTGGCCTACTGACATGTTGTCAGTTTTCTTGGAACCCATCTTGCACTGACCTTTGACATGCCCAACTTTTCATTAATTATTTTCCAAACTGTGCTTGCCTAGATGTCAATTTCTTCAGCTATTCAGGAAACCTTTAATTTGTGTCTGATGAAATTAAATCTTTGACTTTCTTGTACATTTCTAAGGAAGTTGCTTCCACGGTCTGTCCAGTGTGAGGGTCATCTTCAATGGACTCTCTACCCCATTTAAACTGCTTGCCCCAAAATATTACATTGTAGGATGATGGGGCAGACTCACCTTAAACTGCAGTCATGGATTTTTGGATCTCCTTTCGCTTTTTCCCTTCTTTTGTGAGAAATGTTATCACTGAACATTGCTCCAGATCTAGCATTTTCTTGATTCACATAAGGACTCTGCTGACATCTTGTATCTTGGAATGTTAGACTCGCACTGAGCCACAACATGGCCAGACTTGTTTCAACTTGCTTGCTGTTTTCTTTCATACTTGGGTAGATAAATTATTGAACAGTTCTCGTATATTTCATTTTATAATGCGCCAAATGTTTTTTCAACTGGTTCTGGTCTGCAGGCAGGTCAGTTCAGCACCGAGAGCCTTCTACAGTGAAGCCATGCTGTTGTAATACATGCAGTAGGCGGTTTAGCATTGTGCTGAAATATGCAAGGCCTGCCCTGAAAAAAGTGCTCTCTAGATGGAAGCATATGTTGCTCCAACCTTGCATGTACCTTTCAGAATTGATGGTAACTTTCCAGATATACAAGCTGCCAATTCCCTAGGCACTAATGCACACCCTATAACATCAGAGATGCAGGCTTTTAAACTAATTGCTGATAACAAGCCAGATGGTCCCTCTCCTCTTTAGTCTGGAGGATGCGACATTCATATTTTCCAAAAAGAATTTCAAATTTTAATTTGTTTGACCATAGAACAGTTTTCCACTTTGCCTCAGTCCATTTTAAATGAACTTTGGCCCAGAGAAGATGGCGGCATTTCTGGATCATGTTCATATATGGCTTCTTCTTTAACCTGTATTTTTGGATGGCCCAATCAATTGTGTTCACAGACAGTGATTTCTGGAAGTGTTCCTGAGCCCATGAAGTGATTTCCATGACCAAACCATGCCTGTTTTTAATGCAGTACTACCTAAGAGCCCGAAGATTATGGGAACCCAATATTAATTTTCGCCGTTTTCCCTTGCGACAGAGATTTCTTCAGATTCTCTGAATGTATTGGTATTATTTACTGTAGATGATGAGATATTCAAAATCTTCGCAATTTTATATTGATGAACATTCTAAAATTGTTCCACAATTTGTACTGTAGATACAGTTTTTTGCAGATTGGTGAACCTCTGCCCATCTTTACTTCTGTGAGACTCTTCCTCTCTTAAGATGCTCTTTTTATACCCAATCATGTTACTGACCTGTTGCCAGTTAACCTAATTAGTTGTAAAGTATTTCTCCAGCTGTTTCTTTTTAGTATCACGTACTTTTGTTGCCCCCGTCCCAACTTTTTTGAGACCTGTTGCTGTCGCCAAATTCAAAAAGAGCTAATGTTTTTCATCAAATAGTGAAATGTCAACATTTTACATGTTTTCTATGTTCTGTTGTAAATATGATATGGGTTTATGAGATTTGCAGATCATTGCATTGTTTTTTTTTTTTTTTTTTACATTTTGCACACTGTCCCAGCTTTTTTGGAATTGGGATTGTATGTGTATGAATATTCTGTATGGATGTACATACATACATACATACATACATACATACATACATACATACATAC
>JANRMT010062856.1:111181164-111191563 GCA_026402145.1 Polypterus bichir lapradei
GTGTGTGTGTGTGTTCCACCACAGGGAGCCAATGTAGTGAACTGAAAAGATGAGTGACATATGCCCACTTTGCTGGCTGAACAACAGACATGGCACTGCATTTTGAATCATCTGCAGTGGCATAGGTAGGTTCAGTAGTCAAGACCAAAGCCTGGATCTGGAGTTGTGCTACAAACGCTGTCATTTAAATTCTGATCTTGTATACAGTGAATTTGCAAAACTGAAAGACTGTTACAACATGGTCAGTGAACATGGTAAGTCGCCCCCCCACCCCCCCAAAGTTGCATGCAGACATAGCAGGTGTTAATGAGCTGAACAGAGTTGGTGTGCTGAAAAGATGGATAGGCTGGGATAACAAAAGGTCCATCTTTGCCAAGTTGAGCTAGAAATAGTGTTCCTTCATCTGGTGTTGGTTGCAAAATCAGTGAGGCACGAAGATACTCAAGGTGATACCATGTGGTCCTCTGGAGGGAATTACATTGCACATTAATTGTTTGCTTTGCATAGGAGTGTGAAAATATAGCTTACACCAACATGTTAGAAAGAGAAGAGTTTCTAAAAGTTTCCTCAGTTTTTTAAATTTTTGTTACACTTGTTGGTATGTGCAAAATGCCAGTAATTGTATGCAGAGTCATGTCTTGCATTTGTAACATTCATTAAGTAACTATACTGTAAGCCTCTGTCAAATTTGGAGACCTATAATAGGCAAGGATGAAAAGGTTGCTAAAGCAGAAACTGGACATAATTTAAAATTACTGTATTATCAGCATGCCTTTCTTGTAGTGAAACAAAAAATGAAAAGTGATAACTCAAAATATACAGTATATCAGTAATGAAAGGAACACCAAGACAGCAGAAGGGTTTTCAGTTTTCCCTTTATTCCAAAATGTTGCAGAATTAACTACCAAATGATTGAGTTGGTTCTACGGTCTCTTGCTAAAACATGACATTTTAATTTTTCAGAACACTGGCAGAATACTTGTGAATATATGTAATTTGCTTTATGTTAGTTGCATGTTTCCTTATTTATGTTGTGGATGTAAACAAATAATTTTGATAATTACTAATAGATGTCAGTTACACTTGTGTATTCCTGAACACACAAAATGTGGCTGGCAATAGTCCTTAAAATAGTACAGTTACATTGGACATTTTCATATCAAATAAATGTCTTGTTTTAAGGGACAGTATTCCAAAATTAGTGAATATACTGTAATTTTAATATTGTTTGCAATATATATTATATATTTTTAGAATTTTTTTTTATATTAGAATATATATTTCAGAAAGGCAAGGCAAAAAATAAGCTGTGTCATTACAGTTGGTGTGTAGTCCATCTGAAAATTACACAGGGTTTCTCTGGGTAATATGATTTTTTTCTCTGTTTGTTTTTAGATGTTTGAACAGCTTTGTTTTGCAATCAAGTTAGTTGCTTTAGAAATCTTTTGTTTTTTATGATCTCTTTTTCCATAAATATTCTAGTAATACTGCGTGCCAAAGTTCTTAGTCATTTGAGCACTAAGGAACATACTGTTCAGCCATGATCTAATAATACCAGGGTAGTCATGTAAGGTGCGCTCTGCTTTAGTAGACTTCAGCTGTACTTTCTTAGAAGGGTTTTTTTTAGTAATAAATATCTACTGCTATATACAAAATTTAATGTTTATCTTGTATTTTGCATGCCTTTTTTGTAAAGTGTGTAATGCCACTATAAATTTGGCACATGCATTAATTCTAATGAATATATATTGAGAAAAAGAATAAGCATTTCTAACTTTTACATGTGATACTGACATAAAATCATAACTGTATGTATCAAGATGTTTCATTAAAGAAGACTTATTCTATCATGATTTTTTCAAGATATTTGATATAAGGCACTTCAATTTACTTTATATAAAAAAAATAATCAAATACTTTACTGCATCTGATCTACCATCATGAAAGGTGTCTCATTGGCACTGTTGATTTTAGCCACAAAACTAAGCATTATTAAAGTGGAACTAGTGAAGAAGATGCACGGAATAAGGCATTTGTATTCTTTTACAAATTGAAGTTCTGCTTTTGAGAATGTGTTTCTGTTTTTAGATCTCAGTGCTACTTTAATACAGTAAACCATAACATCTGAAATAGACATCATCTCTGTAGCCTTATGCAGTTTATTTTCTTCACTGGTGAATCCAGTTCTCTGCAGCCTCTCTCTGGCTGCCCCCTGTTCTTTTTAACGTCATTGTGCTGCCAATTTGTTATCAGATTTATAAGCAAGAACTTGCACTGTATTCAGCTCCTCTCTTGAAGATACACAGCTGTCTGTTAATATCGGAATTGGGTGTACTTTTTCCAAGGAAAGTTTCAGGGACCTTAGTACCTGCGTATGTGCAGTTGTCATCCTTCTCTACTTAAAAAAACTGAATTAGTTGTTAGAATTGTATATTTTTAAAATAGAATGTGTCTGTCTGTATGTTCCCTATACAATCATACACCCTTTGACTGATCTGGTCCAGATTTTATATAGTTGCTGTCTAGGACCAGACGAACAAGGTAGACTACTTTGGAACCCAAAGTCCTGACCCCTACACAATATTTATTTTTTTTCTTGTACTGTTCAGTTTACAGACCATTACCACCAGATAGCTCAGAGCAACTTTAACATCAGAACAGTATGAAGCCAGACTACCAGACAAAATGAGCAGATCTTAAAATTACTTACCCAGGAAATGCTACATGCTACTTTTTTGTGCTGTAATATACAAGGGAATATTGTGCACTTTTGCAGGGGTTGTTGGGTGAGACTTGATTGCTATTGGAAGTGCAGTACAACAAAAATGGAAAAGCAAAGGTTTGTGTTTAACACTTTATCAGGTTTTCTTAATTTTTAAGGCACTGCAAAGAGTCCACTTTGAACTAAAACTCACACGACAGTGTTTATGGTTATAACCCTACAATGAGTTAACCACAATTCTGGAATACATTTGGACACCAAATGACCAAGTTTTTGACTCATGAGAACAGAGACATTAATAGACAGGTAGTGTGGATGATGGATGGGACATTCAGCAATAACAACAGGGGCACCATTTAAAAAACACAAACCTTTGCTTTCTTTTGTTATCCCATTCTACAAACATAACTGGGCAATGCCAGGTACTTTGGCTAGTAATCAATAAATGTAGTTTCCTTTTGTAATGCTTAGTTCTTTCAAATTGATACTTGCAGTAACATGTAATAATTGATATAACATGGTATTTAAATACCAGACTTGCTCATTGTGCTTTCTGATTTTGTTAAAAGCCAGTTCAAATATAGACTAAATTTAACTGAAGATGTTGCTTTCTTGTTTCTACATTTAATGTATGTGGCATGTGGAAATACCCTGTCAGTGCTGTAAACTTTTTACACTGCACTTTGCTTGTGCATCATTTTTTTTTTTTCTTGTGTGTCCTAAAAGGACAGGAGAAGTGCTCTCAGATTTCCCTGCTGCACTCATTGATAGTAAAGTATTGTGTCTCATGTCAACAGTATTCTAGATGACTGATCTGACTAAAGATTTGAAGCATCTATCCATGTATCGTACATAAAATGTTCTGTTTATGAGTCCAGGTCTCTGCTATACTCTGTTCTTTTGCTTTGGGTGAATTAAATACCTGGTCATACTGAAAAAAAAAAATGCATTTTGTATAAATAATAAGCTAAGAGCAAACTGTACTTAGTTTAGCATTAGTTGAGCTAAGGACCTGACGAATCAAGGTACCCTCAATACAAGCCATGATTCAACAGGAAAAAGTAATTTGATGGGTTAAATTGTATTTGCAAACAGCAGTGTCTTACTTTTCTCCTACCAAACAATTCTCACAAAGCCTAAACAATGTATCATGTATCCTGATGGGAAATTTGATTCAGAATCTATAGTGCTGTGGCACACTTAACAAAGTACAAATATTTTCACTGGAACAGTGGTGCGTATTCTTTCACACATTGCATATGTAGATAGGTTTTACTACATGCACATCCTAATGATGCACAGAAGATTGAAATTAACCTAACAAAAATGAATCCTTTATCCTGTTTTTAGCCTCTCTTATGCATCATTACTTGTTTATCATTAAAGTTCTGCAAAACATGTTTAATTCACCTTAGACACAAATGTGTATTATTCTTGAAGACTTCAGCATTTTGCAGAGGAGGTGAAATTACTCAGTTGAGGAGAGTATATGTTAAATCCAATTCAGCAGTTACTGTATTCCACTGATCTTTTCTCTTCCTCCATTGAATTAGCTCTGTTAAACGAGTGGAGATTTTTGATGTATTTTATCTGCTAGTAAGGACAGTATTAGACCTCAGTGATCTAAATCAATTTTTCTGCATCAAGAGCTTTTGTAATGTTCATTTTTAAGAGACTATAGTGGCTGTTTACTCAGACAAAGTGGTTTATAGGCCTTGATGTGAAAAATGCAGATTTCCAGGGTGGGGATTCACATACATTGCTTGGGTGTGTAAAGGAAACATGGAAATCGGTGATAACATTGATACATGTTAACTTTTAAGAGATAGCAGTGGTATGCAAAACACTGATATTTTAGTAAATAGTCAGAGAAAATTAGTTCAGATATATCCACCATGGCAATGACTAAACTGCAGAGAAAGCATGACTGCCAGGTGTCGATGTACTTTTCGTTCTTGCATTGCTTGATTGTCTGGCATAGTAGGAACTGTTAAAGAAGCAGAAGTCATTTGCAGTAAAGAAGGATCACAAGTGTAGCAGGGTGTTGTGCTTTATCATATGCAATATGAACAAATGATCTGTCTCGCATAAAGTGAGCCAAAACCCTTCTTGTTGTCCCATTGAAAAAGTTTAATTTGGTCAGTTTTTGATGTGGCAGATTTCCTTACAGATGAAGATTACTAAATTAAAACGGACTAAATGACATATTCCAGAATTGCGGTAGTGCTTTTTAACATCTTTGCGAACCATGTGAATTGAAAGAAAGTTAGTTTTGCTTAAGAGCACTACACACACGTGCATGTGCTGTGAATGCTTTCTTTAAAACCTCCCATTTGAATTTAATCAAGCTGTTCTGCAGAAAGCAGATCAAAGCAAAGTTAATTCTAATGGTACCAGAATGGTGTAATTCTGTAGCTGTATCCTAGGAACTCTAATACACACGAATAATAGCATGGTAGCTAAATGGACACAAATGTTAACAAACAATGTCGTAAATGTTAAGTTTGACTTAAAGGGAGACATAAACACAAAGATGCTGAAGCATGAAACTGAAAAGCAAAATAACTGGAATTTACTAAGAACCTATAAGTGCAGTTGGAAAAAGCAGTTGCATGGTATCACATCTACAATGCATAAAACTATATGATTAAGGGCTTTTAAGAGCCTCTGTTAGAATTCATTGTACTATATTATTAAAGGATGGGATTAGACTAGGAGGAGTACATGTCATTACATAAAATATTTTTATACCAAACCTACTTAGTAGAGTAGCTTGATGCTAGTACTGTAGTTTTTAAAATTGGTGTGTTCTGCACTTTTTCAGTAGCAGTAATCTCCATGATTGACATACTGTATATAATACAGCAAGACGGGTCTTCTTTCAGACATCTGTTGAACACATTAGTCTGGACAAAGTCACACTTTTTAGGGACCTAGATGTTTATATTAACATACAGTGCTCCACTTCCCTGATTTATTGTGTGCAGCAGATATCAGGTTCATTCCACACTATTAAGAAAAGTATGTTTATTTTCCTGTAAAAAATCTCTTACTGTTGGTTGAGTCTTACATTGTGGTTCCACACTTCTGCTCAGCTTCTTAGTTGATTTTCCAAAATGAGCAATGTTGGAATGAGGGAAGCCACTTGCTTACAGATGAGATTATAGTTTCCTGCAGTTGTACATGGAATTGGAATCAATAAATTATTGTATAATGCATTGAGCTCATTAATTTAATTAAACTCAATCATAAAAAAGAATGCAGAAATATACCACACAAGAATAGTAAAAAGCCAAATGCTCTTGCTCCATATTTCCTGTCAGCTGTCAGAGAGCCAGGAATTGAATCTGATGCTAGGTTTATACATACTGCAGGAAAAGTATTTTTAGGCAAGTAAGCTCTGCTGTTACATTTCTGTGTGCCTTACCAGTAAAATCCATAACGTCATCTTTAATATAAATTGCATTTATAGCACATCTGACTCAATGTTATTTTAAATACTGAGCTCCCTTTTTCTTTAATATTGTTTTGTTTTTAATACCATTTTTTTTTCTTCTTGTATAGCTCAGAGTGTGAGCATTCTTTTTTATATTTGTTATTATGTTACAATTGGTGGACTGTTATGCTGCTGCCTTTAGCTGTCACTGAATTTCTTTGCATTGTTTTTTAATCTGTTGACTGCTTTGTTGATGTAAATTTACCAAACCTTTTTCATATTCCTTGCGCCTTTTTATTTATTTTTTTAAAGTTTCATCATTTTAATCTTAAGCTTGCTTTTTTTATAGATTAGGTGCTTTCCTTGGAGAATTTGTTGAGTATATTTAATTTGTATATGAATAGTGTCAGCAGCTATTTTTTATACTTTTTTTTTTTTTTTCTCTAGTTCTGCTTTTTCTGGACATTTCCTAAAAAGTATTTTTCTCAACCTATTTTTTTTTTATTTCCGAGTGTTTTGTTGCTACATACAGAGCCCCTGAGGGGACATAGTGTAATTTTTTTCTAGGGATGTTTCAGGTGCGCACCAGATACTGTACTTTTAGCCGCACAGTAACTGAAAAGGGGCTACCTATAAATAATTTCTGATGCATATTAATTATATTTTATAGCTGCACTTAGGGAAACCCATCTAGCGCCTTCAATATCAGACAAAAATCTTCCTTCTTCATATGCAAACCATTTTTTTGATATTTTGTGTGCATCTATCGGTAGCCACGAAGCTGACCTGAGCTTTGCAGTTTTTGCTGCATATCCCCAACGTTGCTATGGACCTTAAAATGAAATAGGCCTTTAGACTTCAATATATGTTTTAAATGCCTTTCAGTGATTAATGTGAAGAACAAATGCAATGTCTTTGTGTTTAAGATCAAGCTGAAAGTATACTTCTATAAAGTCTCCAATTTCCATCCATCCATCCTCTTCAGCTTATCCGAGATGAGGTCGTGGGAGTAGCAGCTTGAGCAGAGATGCCCAGACTTCCCTCTCTCCGGCCATTTCTACTAGCTCTTCCGGGGGAATCCCAAGGCGTTCCTAGGCCAGCCAAGAGACATGGTCCCTCCAGCGTGTCCTGGGTCTTTCCCGGGGCCTCCTCCTGGATAGACGTGCCCGGAACACCTCACCAGGGAGGCGTCCAGGAGGCATCCTGATCAGATGCCCAATTCACCTCATCTGACTCCTCTCGATGTGGAGGAGCAGCGGCTCTACTCTGAGCTCCTCCCGGATGACTGAGCTTCACACCCTATCTTTAAGGGAAATCCCAGACACCCTCTGGAGGAAACTCATTTCAGCCACTTGTATTCGCGATCTCGTTCTTTCGGTTACTACCCACAGCTCATTACCATAGGTGAGGGTAGGAACGTAGATCGACTGGTAACTTGAGAGCTTTGCCTTACGGCTCAGCTGCTTTTTCACCACGACAGGCCGAAGCAGAGCCCTCATCACTGCGGACGCTGCACCAATCCACCTGTCGATCTCCCGCTCCATTCTTCCCTCACTCGTGAACAAGACCCTGAGGTACTTGAACTCCTCCACTTGGGGCAAGATCTCGCACCCAACCCTGAGAGGGCACTCCACCCTTTTCCAGCTGAGGACCATGGTCTTGGATTTGGAGGTACTGATTCCCATCCAGAGAGAGCTGAAGATCACGGCCTCATGAAGCGAACAGGACAACATCATCTGCAAAAAGCAGTGACCCCATCAAAACCGGACCACCAAACTGGACCCCGCTCAATGCCCTGGCTGAGCCTACAAATTCTATCCATAAAAGTTATGAACAGAATCTGTGACAAAGGGCAGCCCTGGTGGAGTCCAACTCACTGGAAACGGGTTCGACTTACTGCCAGCAATGCGGACCAAGCTCTGACACTGGTTGTACTGGGATAGAACAGCCCTTATCGGGGGTCCGGTACCCCATACTCTCGGAGCACCCCCCACAGGATTCCCCGAGGGACACGGTCAAACGCCTTTTCCAAGTCCACAAAACACATGTAGACTGGTTGGGTAAACTCCCATGCACCCTCCAGGACCCTGCAAAGGTTGTAGAGCTGGTCCACTGTTCCACGACCAGGACGAAAACTACACTGTTCCTCCTGAATCCGAGGTTTGACTATCTGATGGACCCTCCTCTCCAGGACCCACGAATAGACTTTTCCAGGGAGGCTGAGGAGTGTGATCCCTTTTACGCACCGGATCCCCTTTCTTAAAGAGAGGGGACCACCACCCAGGTCTGCCAATCCAGAGGCACTGTCCCTGATGTCCATGCGGTGTTGCAGAGGCGTGTCAACCAAGACAGTCCTACAGCATTCCGAGCATTGAGGAACTCCGGGCCTATCTCATCCACCCCCGGGGCCCTGCTACCAAGGAGTTTTTTGACCACTTCGGTGATCTCAGTCCCAGAGATGGGGTAACCCACCTCCATGTCCCCAGACTCTGCTTCCTCATTGAAAGGCATGTTAGTGGGATTGAGGAGGTATTTGAAGTACTCCCCCCACCGACCAACAATGTCCCGAGTCGAGGTCAGCAGCGCACCATCCCCACCATACACAGTGTTGACACTGCGTCGCTTTCCCCTCCTGAGACGCCGGATGGTGGACCAGAATCTCCTCAAAGCCGTCCGGAAATCGTTCTCCATGGCCTCCCCAAACTCCTCCCACACCCGAGTTTTTGCCTCCGCAACCACCGAAGCCATGTGGTGCGCACTTGAAACTATCTGGTGCGTACCAGAAAAATCCTCAGGAAAAAAAAATTTACACAATGTCACCTTGGGGGCTCCATAGCTACAGGATATTCTTTATTGGTATAAAAAACACTGCGTGCTAAGCTTGAGATGAACAGAGTTAGGAAGGAAATATTTGTGATTAAGTATTATTTTAAATTATTATGTCTTTAAGTGAAATCCCCAGTAACCACCACGTCATGCTTCCAAAATCTTTTCATTTGCTGGATTGCATGCCGTAGTCATTAAATCCACATAATAATACCTTGCTAAATTAACTGTTAGTTAACAGCCGTTAGCCCGTTG
This sequence comes from Polypterus bichir lapradei, assembly GCA_026402145.1. Taxonomy (NCBI): domain Eukaryota; kingdom Metazoa; phylum Chordata; class Cladistia; order Polypteriformes; family Polypteridae; genus Polypterus; species Polypterus bichir. Next base: position 111,190,404 of record JANRMT010062856.1, read on the forward strand.
TATTTCATTCTTTGAAACTTCTTGTATTTAGGAATGTTTACTACTGACCTAACTTCAAAAGATCCCATTGTTAAAATATCATGCATTTATTGGAATTTTAAGAGCATAATTAGTATATAAATGTGTGTGTGTGTGTTTATTTATATACACACACAATATGTGGGCATATATAAATATTACTACATTTATGTTTCATTTTTAAAATAATTTTTGTATGTGGATATTTATGTACAATATGCATTTATTTATTTTTTTAATGTAGCATGTAATACCATATGTATAAAAGTTTGACATTGTGGATGATTAAATGGAATTGATTGAATTACTGCTACTAAAATTGTCCATTATATACAACTTACTATGTATTTTAGATATATTCAGTTAATTAGCATGTTGTCTGTCTTTCAGTGTTGATGGAGAGAAGTTGGCTGTTGTGGGATCCCCGTACTGGATGGCACCTGAAGTCCTCCGAGATGAACCATACAATGAAAAAGTAAATTTTCTTTCAAGCAGTGTGCCTTAAATGGATAGTATGGTTGTTCTAAGACAATAAAAATATGAAAGTATTTTTTTAATGTGCTTTTTTTTTATAGAAATGTTAATAGTACAAAGTATGTTTTAGCTGATTGTTGGTGGAATTTTTAGTCATGAGCATAAAATGAATCCTAAGAAGTACAAATGTATCTGTATGTTTATAGATGGTTACCTTGCAAGTAAGAAACAAATCGCAAGATCTTAATTTACTTATTTTAGCAGTATGTATGTACATTACATTACATCTTGCCTAAAGAAGGGGCATGAGTTGCCTCGAAAGCTTGCATATTGTAATCTTTTTAGTTAGCCAATAAAAGGTGTTACATCTTGCCTAAAGAAGGGGCCTGAGTTGCCTCGAAAGCTTGCATATTGTAATCTTTTTAGTTAGCCAATAAAAGGTGTCATTTTGCTTGGCTCTTCTCTACATTCATAATGGCTAACACGGTACAACACCCTAGTACAGCGTATGTATCAAATCATGAAACTTTTTTCTTCCTTCAGATTGGCAAGAAGCTTAATAAAATTTGAAGCAGGTGGCAACAGAAGCCCTACTTTATTATATTGTATAATTTTAATATGGAAATGTCAAAGTATATGTAATCCTTAGCTTGGAGTTTCATGCTTTG
>JANRMT010062856.1:111211956-111291271 GCA_026402145.1 Polypterus bichir lapradei
TATATATATATATATATATAAAAATAATATAAAAAGCTAAATGCACTTGCATGTGTCCGTAAATTAGTTGTGCTCTGTTAACACTATGAAATATTTAAGATTGATTATTGTATATGAAATACATGCAATGAGCCATCTTTCTTCCCAGTTTAACTTTATGTAACCACCATGTTTGCTTCTTATAGGCAGATGTTTTCTCTTATGGTATCATCCTTTGTGAGATTATAGCTCGGATTCAGGCTGACCCAGATTATCTGCCACGGACAGAGGTAAAGAAAAAATCTCCCCCTTTATTAGATGCATTTAAAGCATTCAAGCCCTTTCAAAATTTTATTAATTTTTTAACTGTTGGAATAAGTGTATTTTCATATTAAGGGAAATTATGTTGGCGCAACACAGATGATCAGTATGCATTGTTAAGCAATTATATAAATTGGAAGACATTTCTAAATCAAACCAAGTTTTCCTTAAATTGCACATTAATCCCTCCTTTCTGACTACACAGTATCTGGAGCAACATTGAGCATATGTTAATATTCAATCCTGAACAGTTAAATGACTGTCCATTACATGGTGTGCTCACACTTCACTTGCTTACAGTTGAAGATTATAAGTATGTTCATCAGTTAATCAGCAGTGAGACATGCACTATATGGCCAAAAGTTTATGGACACCTGACCATCACACCTTTATGAGCTTGTTGAACATCCCATTCCAAAGCTGTGGTCATTATGGTGCAGTTGCCCAAAACCTGCCTTTGTGGCAGTAATAGCCTCCACTTACCTGGGAAGGCTTTCCACAGGATTTTGTAGTGTGTCTTTGGAAATTTGTGTCCATTCAGCCAAAAAATCATTTGTGAGGCCAGGTGCTTATTTTGGATAAGAACACCTGGCTTGCAATTGGCATTCTAGTTCATCCCAAAGTTGTTCATTATGTTTGAGGTCAGGGCTCTGTGCATGTCAAATTCTTCTACAATAAACTTGTCAAACCATGTCTTTATGGACCTGCCTTCATGTATTGGGGCACAGGCACAGAAAAGGGCCTTCCCCCAAATTGTTGTAACAAAGTTGGAAAGTGCACAATTGCCTAAAATGTCTTTGTACTCAGTAGCATTAACAGTACCCTTCACTGGATAAAGGGCCTAAACTCAGCCCTGAAGAACAGCCCCAGACCATTATCACTCCTCCAACAAAGTTTATAGTAGATAATATGCAGTCTGGAAGGTAGTGCTCTCCTAGCATCTGTCAAACCAAGATTCATCCATCAGGTAGTGTCAAATAGTGACTCTGTTGTAAGTAATACAACAGAGTTTAGGCAATTTTTACATGCTATGTGCTTAAACACCCTGCTTCCCCGCTTTGTGAATTTGTGTGGTCTACCATTTCACGGTTGAGCAGTTGTTGCCCCTAGCAGCTTCTATTTCACAATAACAACACTTTGAGTTGAGCAGGGCAGATCTTGCAGAGTGAAAATTTCATGTACTGCCTTGTGTTAAAGGTTGCATCCTATGACAGAGTCACTGAGTTCTTTAGTATGACCCATTCTACTGGCAGTGTTTATGAAGCGAGATTAAATGGCTATGTGCTTGATTTTATGCATCCGTTATCAATGGGTCAGGTTAAAACACCAGAACTCGATAATTTGGAGAGATACCCACGTACTGTTAGCTATATAGTGTATAAGGAAACATGAGCACCTAGAAAAAAACATACAGTTGAAAATATGCAAGCTTCATACAGACTACTCAGACCGGGAATCGAACCTTCAAACCTAATTCCATCAAGTGGCGAGACTGTAGATGTACCAAATTCCATAATATGAAACGTGACAGTTTAATCACAAATCTTTGTTTATTGGTGCGGTGTTTACTAACTTTCTCTCTTTTTTCCAGAACTTTGGCCTAGATTATCGTGCCTTTCAGCACATGGTTGGAGACTGCCCACCTGACTTTCTCCAGTTGGCATTTAATTGTTGTAATGTGAGTGTATACTTTTCTATTCAAAATTAATTTCTATATTATTTGCAAAAGGAATTACAATGTCTGTATATCCATTTATACCCGCAGATGGACCCTAAACTCCGTCCATCCTTTCCAGAAATTGTGAAAATTTTAGAGGAGATCCTTGGTCATCTTAAAAGTGAAGACTTAGAGAAAGAAAGACTTCATCTCAGTGCAGACAGCATAGACAGAAAACTTATTCCTAAAGGTATGACTGCTTATTTTATTGTAGATGATGCTACATGGTGTCTCTTGAAAAAAATATTCATTTTTTAAGTAGTTTTTTTTTTTTAGACTAATATACAACAAAAGCATCACAGACCGTACCATATTTCTAGAGAATTAAACAGAAAAACAACTTTGAGTTTTGATTTAATTTTGTTCTGCTCTCTCACAGCTTTGAACTCACACCTATTAGCAGTCAGTGAGTTATGATTTTAATAGCATGTTTTACAGAGTACATTATGACAAGGCAGTTTATACGGAAGTTGTGTTTTTCATTATAAAAAATGTATTTATTGGTGGCGTAGTGTGTAGCATTATTAATCATGGATCCAACATTCTAGGTTCAACGTCTGTGTCTCAGTGTTGTTTATGTGGAGTCTGTACATTCTTCTTGTATCTGTCCGTTTTGATGTAAAATGTAAAGGTGCTTCCTAGGGAAGGGTTTGTTTTACGATGTTAGTAGGAAATCTTTTAGTTATAGAGAGGTAGAAAATTGATAGATAAAGTATAAACCAGGATTAAGTTCTGGAACTTAAATTTCAAGAGATATTGATAACAAGAGGAAGCTCTTTCATTAGGTCCTGGTTTAAATGACAGTTGAAGAACAATGAACAATGTGTGGATTAAAAACAAAAACACAAATGAACAATGTGTGGATTAAAAAAATGAACTGCTGAGATGCCAGAGAGCATTGAAATATAGCAAAGGCAATTGTTGAGGAGGTGCTTTAATGAGTGGCAAAAAATAAAAGTGCACCAAGATAAGATAATCCAAAATAATGCAAAATTCATAATGTAAAAATTCTATAACAAAGGTGTATAAGAAACCAAGAGGAAAAAAAAGTAGAACGGTTTTCAGGATTGTGATATAAACAGCAAAACCATGATGTAGTGGATGTTAAGTGCCTAAGTGATGCCAAGGGGGAACATCATGTTTGATAGTAATGTAATCAAATAATGCACCTCAAAGAAGTACATGCTGGGGTTGATGAATGGGATAATAATGTTTTGTAAGGAAAGGGAAGGACCTACCCTTAGAACAATAAAATCAAAAGAGATGAAAAAGTAGGCAAATTTTGAGTTGAGGAAGTAATTTTATTCCTACATAGAAGTGATAGCAGAAACATTACAATATCTGGCCACACCCTTACAGGTTGTCAAAGACTATGGAAAGGAGAGGGAGGAAATGTATGGCATGTAAAGCAACTGAAAATGGCAGATCATTACTTGTCTTCTTTGGGAGCAGCCTGCTGCTATCTATTGGCCTGTACCAAACTGACAGTCTACCACAATCTCTCGCACTTTATGGTTCCTTAAGAACCTTGTACAGTCTTTTTCTTGGTTATGCTTTGCCCATCTTTCAACTTTTTACGTGTTCTTGCTGGTAGAAACTTCTCAAGGAAGATGTTTTTAATAGTACCATCTGGTGGCCAAAAACAGCATTTGTATGGGCCATACATATAAATATCAAAATGCTGTATTATGTTGTACAATAGTGATCAAAATGTTAAAGATTGTGCCCATGTACACTAATCCACTTATTGAAATATTAATATTTTTCTGTGCCACACATTGCATTTTGTTTTGTTTGTAAGGCCATTCTTCTGTGGCTGACTTGACACCTTTGTTATTGATATAGCAACTTCCCTATAATCCTTCACATAAGGTCAAGACCTGGAGAATAAGGTGTGTGTGGCATCTCTTCAAAACTACAGTTTCACAGTGCAGCATTTGCAACTCATGATCTTGCCAGCAAGTTCTGTGGGGCTGCATTGTTCTGATGGTTGTTTATGCCACATGCTGTGACACTTCAAATCATTACAATTTTTACCACAATGACAGCATTTTCTTTTGATGTTGATAGACATCCAGACCTTGGCTCAATTTTGAGAGACATCTTGCTATAATGGAATTCTGCAGCCCATCTCTTGATTGTTTATAAAAGCAACTGGTCAGGTACACGTTGCCTAAGCGAGAGTGAATCTCTGAAGGTTTACCATTAGAAATTCAACAGTAGCGCAATTGTTGTTTTTGCCTCTTTTGCCAACCAGGTTGACTTGGTTCAAAAAAAAAAAAACAAATGCTATACACCAAAACAAAAATGTACACTATATACCACAAATACTAGAAACTATACATATTTTTGTGCACAGAGGCCCATCTTTGGTAAATTAACAAAATCAGCACTGTAAGATGCACTTTCAGAATCGGGCTCAACATATCGATCGTACAGGTTGGAAGATCTTTTGTTTTTCAGCACACCAAATGCCTTTCAGTTCAAGTAGCTGCATAATTAAATCTGCTATGACAGATGGCCTCTCTGATTTTCTTTTAGAAACGCAAAATGATTTAAAGTGCAAAACCTGTGTAATTTTTCTCTAAGCCATTTAAAGTTTTAATACCTTGTTTTATAAAAATATACTGTGTTAATATTTTTTAATATTGCATTTTATCTTCTCATATAGGTCTTTGTGAAAAGATTCCAGGAATGAAACGGTTAAACCCACTGGGACTTCAAGATGATAAAATCCCTCCTAAGTCTCCAAGACCGAGGAGAAGCATATGGCTTTCGAGAAGCCAATCGGACATTTTTTCCAGGAAGCCTGGCCACAAGATCAACGTCCATGATCCCTACTACAACCCTACAAGAGGTGGAATTGCTGGACGAAAGATCAATCCTTTCAATGCACGTGAGGATCTCAAGGGTGGTAAGGTTAAATTTTTTGATATGCCAAGCAAGTCTGTCATCTCACTGGTCTTTGACTTAAACTCTCCTCAGAGTGGAGTGGTTTCTTCCCAGCCTCAGTTTCGACATGCCAGTGCTATGACAGGAACCAGTGGAGGATTTGATTGTTGGCAGGATGCTTCCCAGCTTCCTGGACGTCGATGCCGCTCTCTTCCTGTCTCACCTGAGCTTCCCCTGAAAGACTTCTTTGGTCAAGGAGGTTGGTCCAGCAGTTCTAGTAAACGTGATGCTATGCAGTTTAATAATGACACACGACAGAAGGCACAAAGTATTACTAGAAAATATTCAGTAGTTGAAATTCCACCTTTTCGTCCTAAATTAAAGCCAAATGAGGATGAAGATAACGATGAGGAGGAGGAGGAGGAGGAGGTGGCACGCAGGTGGTCTCTTAAGCCACATCTGTCAGCTTCTTTTCCTTCCCTTGATTGTGTAAATGAAGCAATGGATTGTACTGAAAGTCAGTGGTTGCTGGATGAAACAGCAAATGATGCTGAAGTATTCAGTGCTACCACTGATGAATCAAGTGCTTTTATACATTTTGAAAATCCTGAAAACAGGGTGAACAGTAACCTTGTTTCAATTTATGAAGACATGGAGGCACAGAATGAAGAAGACATGTTGAGTGATGCGTCCACTGTTGTTGTCTCAGAGCCTTTTGATCCAATAACAGCCACCACTCTTGAGACGGAGTCGACAACAGCCAGCACAGTTAAGCCATCCTTCAGCCTCAGCATTTCTGTGGAGGCTAAAAATGACTGCGATCCTTTTCTGTCTACTGAGGAAGACTATGGTCCCATTGTGCTGGCACCCTGTGTGACTTCAGGACATCGGGACATTCAGTCGAAATGTGACATCTGAAGAATGAGTTTAAGGCTTTTGATTCTCCTACAGCCATCACAGTTTAAAAAAAGGAAAAAAAAAGTTGCTTCCAACTTGCTTAACACATTTTTTTTAATTTAACCATTGGAATTATAAATATTTAATATATACTGTAAAAATGTTTTGAAGTATTGTTTCCTGGCTTAAAGGTCAAGTAAACTTAATAGAGCATTCATAATTTATAAATAAATCTAGAATGACAGAGGTTTATATATTTCCATGAACACTGAGCCCATGCAGGCTAATGTGTAGTCACATTGGTCTTCTTTGGCTTAGACTGTGCTTATTTTTGGAATGCACCAAAACACTTTATAGTGCCATTTTTGTGCCACAGCTCTAATTTAATAGATCTTAATGTTGATGGGGGGGTTGTCTAAGACTGGTGAAGCTGTGCGCATACTTTAATGAATTTGGTTTTAGTCAGACCTTTTGTGATGATCCATCTCCACATTTGATAGGTTCCATGTGCTCTCTGGCCTAGTGTACCATGTGATTGCCATCTTCCATTTTTTTTATTTTTAAGCTCCCGCTTTAGGAAAAATAGTGTTGATTTCATTTGTACAATTTTCCGCATCATTAATCAGGTTTTTATTTTATTATTATTTTTTTAATAATTTTGCCTCTGTACGATGTAAGCTGTTCTTCTGATTTCTAGCCTGTTGTGTTTCATTTGGTGCACCTGCAGTATCGGGTCACTTTAGAGAGGTAATTACAGTCAGTATTTCGTCAGGGTGCTACTTTTTTGCCAGTGAAATCGTTTGAATGCCCTGAAGGATGTACTTGAGTGATTTCTAATGATATGAGTGTGGGTGGAATAACATGATCATGCTGCACTATTCTGCTTCAAAGTATTTTATCTTTTTTCTATTAAAGTGTCATACATATTGGCACAGCAAACCTGGGAAATTTTAAATTTGCCGTGCTTATTAATAAAAAGCTATTGAAATCATTCCTTCTCTTCAGTGAGACGTCACAAATGTAGGATTTGCAGGCACAGAATGCACAAGTGGTCTTTGATCTGCCAGCATGCCACTGGCACATAATGGATCGCTGTTTCTGGACTCCGGTCATTTGCAATGTTATTTCAGAAACTTTCACTACTAATCTTTTGCACATGACTTCTCATCTTTAACTCAAAGAACACATTTATATGTTGATGGGTTTTATACTCATTTTTGCTTTGCAAGTCTAGTGGGGCATTTCTCTCAATCCATAGAAGTCTGATACAGAATTTTCCTGCTGTCTGATTAAAATTGCACGCTGATGATCCTAAATATGCATTCATCTAAATGAAACGCTATTCTGTATTTGAACGGTATTTCAAACATTTCATATTACAGTGACGGAATTCACTATTATAACCACTGAGGCTGTCTGAAGGACTTTACTGCACTCAGTATTATTGAAGTTAATTGCAGATTTCCCATCAACAGTGTTAATTTTAGGCTTCAGTTATTGCCAAGCTTTTATTTCTGGCTGACTTACATTGTAAAAAGAAATATTAATTTAAAAGAAATACAAGTGCAATTGCAGAAAAAGGGGCGACACTGCCACAATGGCCATTACGCCACCAACGATGTGAATTAGCAGCACAAACGAAAAGAATCCTAGTGTGCAGCCTCCTGAGCCTCCTTGGCGTGTTTGGAGACCACCTTTTACGTAGGGAATTTGAAAAGCCAAACATGGTCTTACTGATGCCAATCAGGACATAATCTTACAACACCCGCTTTCATTGATGTCCATCTTTTGTTTTACATGTTAATCATCTGTCTGGTGTCCATATCGATGTGCTTTAATATCGGAATTGTACGGAATCATTTGATGTGGATGTTAACACTAACGTGTCAAGTGTCACCAGCGACAGACTGACTAGTCTACTCCTTTACTGATTTCTCAGATTATTTTAGGTTATTTACCAATTGGCATCCTAGTAGCACAATCAGAACCTGACCATGTTTCTCCAGTAATTCCTTGTAATTGGGTGGGTCGTTGTTCGCTGTGAGTAGGCGGCTGTTCTCCAGAGTAGGTGGCGATACGCACAGCGCTGGGCGCACAGTTTTGTGCCAATATGCAGTACATGCTTAGCCTCTCCAAAAACTACTAATAAAAACATAACGCCAATCAGACGGCAGCCGCCACACTTGAATTTCTCTATTATGCCCCTCATTTATTGACAAGCAGCTTTATTGTCACTACATTTCTATGCAATAAAAAAAAAAAAAAAAAAAACAGCAAAGGTTTGATCGGTTATTTATGAAGGAATTTCTCTGTCTTAATTTTTTTGTATATAGCTTTTAGATAACGTTGATGTTGCTTGTTTTTGTAAACTGTTAATAAAAAACCCTGTAATGCCCTTTTTATTCTGTTTTTTATGTGTTGCTTCTAAATAATAAAGTTTTAATGACGAGGCAGGACAACCTTAGTGTTTTACATGTACACTTACTTTGTATGAGATCTGCAGGAATTAACAAGTTAAACCAAAGACAAATAAGGATTACATATTTTCTTAACTGTCTTTTTACAGAGGTTGCTATATGTTTGTTTTATAAATATATTTGATTGCTTTCAATAATTAAAACATTAAACATGTTTTCAAAAAGTTGCATTTCTCTCTTCTTTAAATGGTCTTCTCAGCTTTTGTTCTCCCTGCAGTTGATTGAGCTAAAAATGAATGAAGACGCCGAGCTTTGTATGCCCGGCCGATGCCTCTGTGCCCACCGCTGGCTGTCTAGGCCGGTCCCGGTTTTTATTGCCGCCCGGTTCTTCTCATTTCTCTTATTCTTGTTTCTGCTCTCAATTCAGAATCGAGCATTTGTTACCTGCCCTGCTCCTGCTATTTATATGGTGCTGCATGGCCTGGTTATCTGTCTTTACATTGAATTAAACTGTTTACACCTGTCAACCAGCAGCATCTGTTTAATATACAGTGTGTGAAAAAATATTTGCCCCTTCCTGAATTGCTCTGTTTTTGCTTATTCCTAACACTTGAATGTTTACAAAAGACAATCTGAGTAAACACGATACACAGTTTTCCAGTGATCAGTCGATTTATGGAAGGAAAACAGTTTGCCCACACCTATATCACCCAAGGGAAAAAGCAATTGCCCCCTTAGTCACGAAAAGGAGATTAGACGCCCCCAGCCCTATTGAATCTAAATGTCACCTCATTAGAACCTTTCCAGCAAAGTGAAGTCGGCCAAAAGGGCTCAACAAGCAGCACACCTTTCCTCAATCAAAAGAAATTCCTGAAGAAAGTAATTGAAATATTTCTGTCGGGAAAAAGTTACAAAGCAAACCCGTAAAACCCTGGGACTCCAGCGAACCACCGGGAAAGCCATCCTGTCCAAATGGAGAAAACTCGAAACCATGAAAAAACTGCCCAGGAGTGGCCAGCCTAGCAAAATTACCTCAAGAGAGCATAGAAAACTCACCTAAGAAGTCACAGAAGAACCCAGATGAACATCTAAGGAACTGCAGGCCTCTCTTAGCTCAGATACTGTCAGCATTCATGATTCCATCATTAGAAAGACACTGGGCAAAAATGGTACCCATGGGAGAGTTGGAAGGAGAAAACCACCAAAAAACACTTTGATTACCCCAAAAACTTTTGAATTCGTGATCTTTGGACCGAGTCAAAAGTGTAACTATTTGGAAGACAAGGGGACTATTTCATCTGGCGTAAAGCTAACCTAGCTTTCAACAATGAGAACAGCATGCCTACAGTCAAACATGGAAGTAGTAGCGTGATGGTGTTGGGGACTTGCCATCATCGAGGGGAGCATAAACTGAGCTCTCTATCAGAAAGTTCTGAAGGCGAATGTCCAGCCCTCAATCTGTGATCTGAAGCTTGAGCACAACTGATTAATGCAGCAGGACAACCATTCAAGGCACAAGAGCAAGACCACCTCTGGATGGCCGAAAAATAACAACAAAACCAAAATTAAGCAGTCGGAGTAGCCAAGTCAAAGTCCTGGCTTGAACCCCATTTACAGGTGCTGGTCATAAAATTAGAATATCATGACAAAGTGGATTTATTTCAGTAATTCCATTCAAAAAGTGAAACTTGTATATTAGATTCATTCATTACACACAGACTGATGTATTTCAAATGTTTATTTCTTTTAATTTTAAACTAATGAAAGTCCCAAGTTCAGTATCTCGGAAAATTAGAATATCAATTAAGACCAATGCAAAAAAAAAGGATTTTTAGCAATGTTGGCCAACTGAAAGGTATGAACATGAAAAGTATGAGCATGTACAGCACTCAATATTTAGTTGGGGCTCCTTTGGCCTGGATTACTGCAGCAATGCGGCGTGGCATGGAGTCGATCAGTCTGTGGCACTGCTCAGGTGTTATGAGAGCCCATGTTGCTCTGATAGTGGCCTTCAGCTCTTCTGAATTGTTGGGTCTGGCGTATTGCATCTTCCTCTTCACAATACCCCATAGATTTTCTATGGGGTTAAGGTCAGGCGAGTTTGCTGGCCAATCAAGAACAGGGATACCGTGGTCCTTAAACCAGGTACTGGTAGTTTTGGCACTGGGTGCAGGTGCCAGGTCCTGTTGGAAAATGAAATCTGCATCTCCATAAAGTTTGTCAGCAGCAGGAAGCAGGAAGTGCTTTAAAACTTCCTGGTAGACGGCTGCATTGACCTTGGACCTCAGAAAACACAATGGACCAACACCAGCAGATGACATGGCACCCCAAACCATCACTAACTGTGAAAACTTTACACTGGACCTCAAGCAACGTGGAATCTGTGCCTCTCCTCTCTTCCTCTGGGACCTTGATTTCCAAAGGAAATGCAAAATTTACTTTCATCAGAGAGCATAACTTTGGACCACTCAGCAGCAGTTTTGTCTTTAGCTCAAGCGAGACGCTTCTGACGCTGTCTCTTGTTCAAGAGTGGCTTGACACAAGAAATGCGACAGCTGAAACCCATGTCTTGCATACGTCTCTGCATGGTGGTTCTTGAAGCACTGACTCCAGCTGCAGTCCACTCTTTGTGAATCTCCCCCACAGTTTTGAATGGGTTTTGTTTCACAATCCTCTCCAGGGTGCGGTTATCCCTATTGCTTGTACACTTTTTTCTACCACATCTTGTCCTTCCCTTCGCCTCTCTATTAATGTGCTTGGACACAGAGCTCTGTGAACAGCCAGCCTCTTTAGCAGTGATCTTTTGTGTCTTGCCCTCCTTGTGCAAGGTGTCAATGGTCGTCTTTTGGACAACTGTCAAGTCAGCAGTCTTCCCCATGATTGTGTAGCCTACAGAACTAGACTGAGAGACCATTTAAAGGCTCTTGCAGGTGTTTTGAGTTAATTAGCTGATTAGAGTGTGGCACCAGGTGTCTTCAATATTGAACCTTTTCACAATATTCTAATTTTCCGAGATACTGAATTTGGGACTTTCATTAGTTGTCAGTTATAATCATCAAAATTAAAAGAAATAAACATTTGAAATACATCAGTCTGTTTGTAATGAATGAATCTAATATACAAGTTTCACTCTTTGAATGTAATTACTGAAATAAATCAACTTTGTCATGATATTCTAATTTTATGACCAGCACCTGTAGATGTTGGGCAGTTCAGAGTTGAAATCTCTGCCTTGTGTCTGAAATGAAACAATTCTGTTGAGAAGAGGAGGCTGAGGTTTGTGCACAGAGCTGCCAAAGGCTGATCTCCTGTTACCAGAAGTGTTTTTGTTTTAATTGCAGTTGTTGGTACAGCCAAGTATTACAGTAAATGTAGAAGGGCAAGTTGCTTTTTCATATGGGCGATACAGATGATGAATTTTTTTCCTTCAATAAACCAAAGGATCATTTAAAAATTACTATATTTGCTCAGATTGCTTTTGTATTAAACTTGTTTCCGATCTCCAAACAAATTAACAGACTATATGCTCACATTAGTGCTGACGTGCGTCCGGTGAAATCTCGGTCAGCTTGCTCACTTCTGTTATTGGTACTCCAGCTGATATTTTTGTGTCGTGGTGAGAATGTCCGAGAAAAAGAAGTTGCAAGTTTCAGCGTACAGAGAGCTGTACAGCTGAACATATCGAGCATCCAGTGAGTACAACAAGGTATGTCGTTTCCATACATTTCTGCTCCAAATGTAGAGAGTGCTGTACGGCTCGTCTCCATACCCGAGTTTGTAGCCAGCATTTGAAAAATGAGGGTTTTCACGGCGACAGGGTCTGAGACAGGGCAGTGACTGATGAAGAAGAGAGCAGCTCCCGGGTGTTCGAGTGGGGGTTTAGGAGAAGAGAAAGCAACTGACAGGGGATGAGGAAGAAGATGATAAAGTCCTTGAGGACCACAACTACGCTTCGTCTCCTGATCCAGCAGTTGTTGACCTGGCACTTCATGAACACAAGTCTCCGAGAGCAGAGATTCTCCAGCTGAGGAAGTGCATTGAGACCCTGACAATGAAGCAGCGGTTTGGCTTTCACGGTTTTTTGAGGCTTCAGAGCCGTTCGCTTTTTTACAAGGTGAGATGTGCAGCAGACTCCTGTTAATCATGTAGTAGGCTTGTATACAGTTCCACCTGTCCCTAAATAAAGTTAACCGGCTAATTATTGAAATTGGTTTCTTTTTTAAGCAGCCCAATGTAACCCCATATTTGTTCCAATGTTAGTTCATAGCAGATGCAAGTGTTTAATACGTCAGGATCTTATCTTCGTAATTGTCGATGTAGCTTGAAACACGTAGTTTGAAGGCCTTCTTTTGAGCCCCTGATGTTTGGCACAATGTGTGAATAAGTGACTTACGTTGTTTGCCATTAGTGTGGGCACTTCTTGAAGTGATGGGGGTGGGAGATGCCATGGCCAGTCTGTTTGGAAGTGAAGCAGCTGGCTGAGATGGAGAGAGTGCGCACATAGCGTAATAAATTTTATGAGGAAGCAAACGTGGAAATCGAGAAGGGGGCAGATCCTTTTTCATGGCACTGTTCTTCAAGTGTGTTATGCCAACATACATTTGCTTTCAGCTTACCATTCAGTAAATCGCACTTCTTCCTGACAAATTTGAGAGCCAGCCTTTCATATTGTCCTGTACGCATCAATTCATCATCTAAACCCCGTTCATGCAAGCTTAGGGCTGTGGGTCCCTGAAATAGCAGGGGCCAGGCAGGAGCCAACCCTGGCTATGATGCCAGTCCAGTGCAGGCCACGTGGGGTGAATATTTGAGTAGCCAGGTAACCCAATGCACGTCTTTGAGAGGTGGGAGGAAGTGGAGTATGGAGTCCAGGGGCTTGGAGCTGTCAATTATAGGCCACCTGCCAACTACTCCTTGATCAGCGCCATCAATAAATAAATGTCAACTGTAAAACTGGAGGTCTGAATTTTGTAGTGTGAGTTTACTGTTTCCAGATGTGTTCATGTTGTTCTTGTGCTTTCTAATAATTCAGATGAAATAAATAAAAATGAACTTTTCATTGTTTTAACTAGGGACGAAGTTACAATTCTTAGATGGTCGCTCTAGCCTGCATGTATGTTTTTCCAGGACACGTGGGGTTGCTCTTCATTTGCACATCCTAAAACTGCCTCTTTGGCCTGGTGTGAATAGGAAAATGCAGGTTCAAGGCTGGCTGGACATTCTCATAATTGGCTTTCACAGATTGATGCTTGGGCCCTCACAAGGTTGTAGGGTTTTGGAAGTAAACGTCTGCTTTCCTCTCATTAAGTGACTTACAGCTAGAGATGTTGGAAAACATCCATTTTGTAGAAGTCATGAAACAAAACCACCTGCTTCTGGAGGAGAGTGAGACCTCACAGGGAACCAACCTTATTGCTTTGATGTGATCAAGACTGCATGGTGGGTCTCCAAACTCATACCCCCCTCCATTCCTTCCATGTGATCCAAGACCCCTTATTGCTTCAACAACAACAACAACAACATTTATTTATATAGCACATATTCATACAAACAGTAGCTCAAAGTGCTTTACATAATAAGACAGGACTGAGATTTTATGGCTATCAAAAGGGAAGCGGTTGCATGCTGGAGTAAGTGTCGGAGCCGATGGTAAATGTTCAGTTATTTGTGTCAGAACCGTTTTGGTACCGAGGTGTGAATGCTGCTATCGATACCAAAGTCAGACTTTTCGGTCTGATCTAACACTAGTGAGCTGAAGTTAATATTTGGCAGAGGTGACTTCAAACAACTTACAGGACCTTCAGAAAGTATTCAGACCCTTCACTTTCCTCACATTTTGTTATGTTGCAGCCTTATGTGAACATTTTAATTCATTTTTGGACACCTCAGGCAACACTCAATACTCCAGAATAACAAACAGAAAACTGGAGTTTAGGTATGCAAATTTATTAAAAGATAAAAGTGAAACCCTCCATTGCCGAGTGTCTTCAGCCCCTTTACTATGACATTTAGTTTGGCTCGGGTAGCAGTTCTGCTGATCAGAGTTGAGATGTTTCTACAACACAACGCTCTGCTCAGTTCAGTTCAGTCCAACTGATTGCACTCGATTACCGAAGGCACACAGCTGTCAACAGAAGACCCCACAACATAAAGGTGGCAGTGAGCATTGGAGCAAACCTCAAGTGATGAGAGCAGAGGAAGACTTAGACGTGCAGCGATCAGAGACAGGATTGGGTCAAGATAAAAAGACCAAACAGCACTAACTGTTCTCAACATCAGCAGCCTCCACGACTCTGCCTTAGAGGGGCCACCTGACCAAACCGAGCACTTGGGGGAGAAAGGCCTTGGCAAGACTGGTGACTGAGAACTGGGTGGTCTCTCTGGCTGACTGTCCGAGAGCCTGTGTGGAATGGGCAGCCACTGTTGCATTGGTGAACATGATAAGGTTTTTTTTTTTTGCCCCCAGTGAGCTGTACCAATGGGTCTTTTGGAATGGGGGGGAAGCTTACAGCAGCTGTGATGCCACCTGCGGTTTTCAAATTAATAATTTCGGACTGCCCTGTCCTTTATTTTATTGTACTCTTCACCTTAAGCCGTGCCTTGTCCAAATTCCTGACATGCACCTCAGCAGCAAGTCTCAGGTAGAGAGACGAGGGCTTCAGGCCTGGACTGGCCATCATGTTTTACTGCACAAAATCTAAAAGCAGTGGGCTCCATGACAGACGAGAGGCACGCCGTTTGCGGTTATTTTCAGTACATTTTTTTTTTTATTTTTAAACGTGTTGAGTAAATCTGGCTTATGAGAACTTTACATTGATCAAATAAGGTCCTTGTACTTAAAAGGGTGGTTAAAGGTTCAGTAATTTCAAGTTTTGAAAATGAATATACAATAATGCAGTGATTCAAGTAATAACCCTGGTATGTATCCACAAATGTACAGCACTAATTGATGCCAAGGACCAACAACAAATGTTCAGAAGTAGTGCTGCCCGATCAGAAACTCTCGCTGCCGTTCACACCATGGTCACCCCATACCACCCAAACCCAACCCCTCCCCATATTGAAGAAGCAGCAGTCATGCCCTCTACACATCTTTGGGCTTCAGGTAAAAATCTGCATTAAAATATGGAGAACGTGCAAATGCCACCACCCAGGAGCAGAGTGCCAGTGCCCAGCCTTTCAGTCCGATTCAATTTACCAGTCTGCTGTTTCATCTTAGAGCAAGCGCACGCTCAATCCCACAACCGCAGAGGGAGCCTGCGCCAACTATCCCAACAAAAAAGATGAGGATGTTGGTTTGAGGTAGACAGTGTCACCCAGCAGTTAACAAACTAGGCTTATGGCTGACAGCCCGCTTGCCATTTTGACAGCCTCAACACCTCAAACCGTTGCACTTTAGCTGCCAATCTGTTAGAAAAACACTGCAGTTCATAAGAATTATAAGAAATCTGACACATGAGAGGAGATCACTTAGCTAAACACACAGCTTGCTGGACTAATGGCTAAGATTTTTCATAAAGGTTTCTGCTTCAACTCCATTGCTCAGTAGTTTGTTCCAGGGGTCCCACCACTTTTTGTGTAGAGAAGCACTTCCAGGCTTCAATCGTAACCTCTTCATTTCCACTGTGGATTCACCGTTAATCCGTTTAATCAATGCCTTTGAGGATTCTGAAGATAATTTTAAAACATGATGGTCATCATCTGTCAACACCAATGGGGTGTAGCTACTGTATAAAAAACATCTTTATCAATGTTGTTAAACATTTTATTTCCATGGCAAAAAAATATGTATTGAATAACATTACATTCCATCATTTTAGTGGGCAAACAGACGGTTCAATAATACGGCCAGTTGACCATTTCGAGCCCGACTGTCAGCTCCAGACGAGTTTGATCTTCTGAGTATGAGCTTTTGAAGAATTGGAGTACGTGCTCTTGACGATCTGCAGAGGCACAGACTTGCCACTGAGATACAGTTTGTTCAAGCAGTCGGGCAAGCAGTCCTCGACTTTGGTGTCCAACTCTGCTCCCTCCTGTACGCTGACCATGTAAGCAAAGATGTAGCCCGTCATAAAAGCATCAAATCCAGCTCGGTGCGTCCCAGTCTCACTTTGTTTGCTTGTGATGCTCTGGATTTTTTCCGCCGGTTTAGCCTTTCCTTCATGACTGCTTTTCAAAACAGTCTGACCTTCAGTCTTGTGTGGCGGTTCTTCTTCAGCAGGTTCCTGCATGTTAGCATTTTGCTCCTTCATTGGCTCCTCTTCAGGCTGACCATTCTCAGCATGCTTGGCCTCATTCACTGGTTCAGGGTCCAAAACACAGACCTGTTTCAATGGAGGAGCACCTTCCAACACATCAGGACACTCGCTGCACGTGCCTTTACGTTTCCACTTTTTCTTCTTTTTCTTCCTCCTGACTTCCATATTCTTTTCATCTTCTTCAATAATCAAGTCTGTGTTATGCGATAAGCTGCAAGCCACTCCACTGGGACACCATCCATAGGCCTAAAAGTCCAAAAAAAGTAAAACAGGATATACAGTCAAAAACAGCTGAATGAGGGTAAAGGGGTCCGGTGACGGAGAACAACACACTTTGAGAAAGACGACAATAAGCAGTTAACTCACAATGTTCATCCAGCCTGCCATTTTCTCATTTTCCTTCATGGCACATCTACTTCTACCAACTTGTTGAACAGAGTGTGATACGGACAGCTTGTGACACGTGCCCAACCTGTCTACAAGAAACAGAAATACAGGAAGGGCAGTGGCCCCAGCTGGTAGTTGGCAAGGAGGGTACTCCGTCACACTTCCTGATGAACTCCTTTCTTACTCACAGACTTGCCGCACTGAACTCAACATGAATTTCATACGCTAAGGAGCGTCCCCTGGGTCACAAACATGTGAACGGCGTTCCATTTTAATATTTTCAATTTCATTTTGTCCTAATTGGGCTTTTAAATGGCAAGCAATCCACAACTGAGTGTGGGTGACAGTAAATGAACTGCACCCATGTGGGTACAGGCACGCGCACTTAAAACAGATGGGCAAAGGTTCAAATTCAGAGTGTGTTTTCTTGAGAGAGATGGCACACAGTTGTAAAAATCAAAAGACACAACATTCATTTAAGTCACACACTTATATTCTCTGAACTCATTTTGGATTCTCCAGCTATAGGAATAGTTCACCTAAATTAATCCATCCATTATCCAACCCGCTATATCCTAACGACAGGCCCACGGGGGTCTGCTGGAGCCAATCCCAGCCAATACAGGGCAAAAGGCAGGAAACAAACCCCGGGCAGGGCGCACACACACATACACACACCAAGCACACACTAGGGACAATTCAGGATCGCCAATGCACCTAACCTGCATGTCTTTGGAGTGTGGGAGGAAACCCACGCAGACACGGGGAGAACACGCAAACTCCACACAGGGCAGACGTGGGAAGCGAACACCAATCTCCTAACTGCGAGGCAGCAGCGCTACCCACTGCGCCACCCGCCTAAATTAATCTCTCTATTATAATAAAAAAATCCTGCAACAAAATGAGACTTTTTAGAAGATTTTTTCAAGTCATGCCCTCCTCTCAACCATATTCAACCGCGCACACGTACACTCGCCAACCCCCAGGCCTGCGCTACATGCTAGCCTCTTTGCGGTTTTGCAATTGACATATGGGGATGCGGATGTACAATTTAAACAAATTGCCATTTTCATGGGAATTGTTATATATGCATAATAGAAGTATTTTACATTACAGCGAGTAATAAACCATATTAAAAAATAGTAAAACAATAATTTGAAAGTAAATTAAGTTTTATGTTGCGTTACAGTTATTTGTTGCGTAATAATAGATTTTGTTCTGTTTGGCTTTGAAATTAACACACAAATACTTTTTAAACTTTTACTGTAAAACGCAACGTATAACTGCCCGTGACTGAATTTCATTTCTTTCCCTCTATTAGATAAAATAACTTTTTCAAATGTTTGTCTCTGTGATTTGTTGTCTTTGCAAAAGCTATTCTAACGGGAAACTGTCGACGTTTTAAATACGAATGGCAGATCAAGATCTCCTTTGTTGTCTAATGTAATCCCCTGAAGATGTACTACATTACCTTTCTTGGACACATCCTTCTTTCTGGGGTCTTTACAAAGATCTTTAACCTGTCACTATCTCGGGCCTCAGTTCCTCCCTGTCTGAAATCATCCATCTTACTCCCTTTACCAAAAAAAATCACCCATAACCTGCCTGAATGACTATCGGTCAGTAGCGCTCACCCCGGTGGTGTTGAAGTGTTTTGAGAGACTGGTCCGGAGTCGTATCATGTCCTTCATCCCTCCCACCTTTGATGCACACCAATTTGCTTACAGGGCTAACAGGTCTACTGAGGACACTGTTGCTGCTGCTCTCCATGCTACCCTGTCCCATGTGGAGCACCAGGGGAGCTACGCACGTCTCCTCTTTATTGATGTTAGCTCTGCTTTTAACACCATCCTCCCTCACAGATTGGCGTGCAAGCTGCCAGCCCTGGGACTCCCGTATTCCACCTGTATATGGATTAAAGACTTCCCGACGCACCACACACAAAGGGTTAGGGTGGGCCCTCACCATCAGCACCGGCTCTCCTCAGGGCTGTGTGCTGAGCCCCCTGCTCTTCATGCTGTACACGCATGACTGCGCTCCCGCCCACCACAGCAACACCTTTGCAGACGACACCGTTGTGGTGGGGCTCATCTCTGGGGAGGATGAATCCGTCTACAGGGACGAAGTACAGCGGCTGACAGCACTGACAACAACCTGCTCCTGAACAAAAGTAAGACCAAGGAGCTCATTGTAGACATTGTAGAAAAAGAAAACGGACATCAAACCACTCTACATCGGAGGGGACTGTGTGGAGAGGATGTCAGACTTCCACTTCCTGGGAGTCCACATCATGGAAGACCTGTCCTGGGGTGTGAACACAGTTGAGCTGGCGAAGAAGGCTCAGCAGAGACTTTATTTCCTGAGAATCCTCAGGAAAAATAACATCCCCCAAAAACTGCTGGTGTCCTTCTATCGCTGCTCTATCGAGAGCATCCTGGGCTACTGCCTCTGCGTGTGGTTTTCCAGCTGCACAACAGCACAAAAGAAAACACTTCAGCGGATCGTAAAGACTGCCCAGCAGGTCATCGGCTGCTCTTTACCCTCTCTGGATGAAATGCACAGCTCTCGCTGCCTTAGGAGAGCAGAAAATATCCTAAATGACTCCTCACACCCCACTCATGACATGTTCCAACTGTTGCCATCAGGCAAAAGATAGAGGAGCATCAAAACAAAGACTAATAGACTGAATAGCAGTTTCTACCCTGTTGCTATTAGGGCACTGAATGCCACCTAATCACCTCCAATGCAGCAGTGCAATAGATGACATCTTGTGCAATAGTGTTTCATGTGAAATAAGGTCTTATGTTGAATGTTTGTGTTCTACCTTATTTCTTCTTATCCTTTTTTAATGATATTTATTTATATTTTGACAACGCAGGGACTGCACCTAATTTCATTGTATTTGTTACAATGACAATAAAGATATTCTGATTCTACAGTAATTCGTGACTGGACGGTGTTAACGGTTGTAGATATTCTCCGGGATATTGTAAGTTTATGTTTTCATCATCTGCACGATCACCACCAACTGTTTCAGCACAGTCTATTGATACGCGTTTAACCAATTTGCCGTGTAACTGATCGACATTTTTGCCATTAATTCGTTTGACTTCATTTCTCAGTGCTAGGATCGCCCGTGTGCTCATTTTTACTGTTGATAACCCTTTGTGATGAAATTCTTCAATACAATTTGGACATAAGAAGTCTTCTTTAATTGGGAGCTTAGTGAGGAAAAGTCTTATCTGGATGTTTCTCAATATACTGGCCTGAAATGATTTACAATTGTTAGAGAAGTCAATAAAGAGAGTAAATATATAATACATAGTAGGATGCCTTTAAAATAGCCTCACCCCATGAAAACATTTTAAGAACATTCTGGTATCACTAAATAAAGTAGCAGTGTTTTTACCGAGAATCTTGGACAGACAGCAGGCGATGCACCCTCTCCACTTTTATTCTCCTCGTGCTCCTCAGTGCAGTGTCGAAAGTCAACATAAGAGAGCTGTCTCTCAGTGTAACTGCAGAACTCCAGAGACAGGTATGGCTTCGATCCACCCAAACTTGCTAATTTGCAGTTTTCTCGCTTGCTGACAATATACAGAAAGTAAACCTTTTATAAACAGGAAGTTAAAATTCTGCAAAGTTCAATTAAGAAGGAAAATATCTACAGCCATGTTTGTGAAACAGACTCCTGCTATATTTTGATTTCTTTATTCATCCTTTCATTGATTTTTTTTTTTTTTTTTTTTAAATACAGTAAGTCAGCTTACCCATAGAAATTCCTTGAAGTCATTGACTATCCTAGAAACTTGGTGAGCAAAACCAGGAGGCAGCCTTGGTGGCAGTTCCTATCCATTACAGAGATTCGTGAAATATATTGCCATTCTTGGCTTTGGCTATGAGCTAAACATGTTCAAAAATATTACAGGAGTACACTGACATCCATTTCATTGTTAAAAGGTCTTCCTATGCACAATTCTGGCTTTTGTAAAAATATTTTCAACTATAAAATCTACATAAAGAAATAACCCACAACTTAAAACCAACAAATGTTAATATTTTTATATTGTTTGTCGTGCCATCAAGTGGGCACCTACTTTGCCCTAACAGTTGATTAGAGATATGAAAGGGTCTCAAGCATGTACTTATTGTTCATACCATTTATTATTGTTGAATTTAAACAAAATGAAATAAAAACACTAAATATTACTTATTCTTTTCATAATTATTTTCTGCTACTTGGAATTTGCATATTAGATTATTTCCTTATCATGAAATAAAGTGTAGTAAATCTAGATGGAGCTTTCCTGTAGGACAGGAGTGATCTCACAATAAATCTAGGAGTTCTTACTTTTCTACCTTGATGCAAAAGCAATTCAGCAAATGAAAAAAAAACATAAGCGGGAGTGAAAACCAAAAGGAAAGAAGATAGATTATCAAACCAAATATGTAAAACAAAAATTAAACTCAGAAAAAAAAAATCAAGCCAAAAGTATAACTCCATATCGAAGAACAAAGACAAACAAAAGTCTAAGATACAGTCATGTGAAAAAGTACGTACACCCCATGGAAACTGTTGACTTTAACATATCTGAACAGGCAAACAGTAGACCTTCTTGCAAAGAATATACACTATTTTGCCAAAAGTATTGGGACGCCTGCCTTCACACACACACACGAACTTTAATGACATCCCTTTCTTAATACAAAGGCTTTAATATGGAGCTGGCCCACCCTTTGCAGCTATAGCAGGTTCAACTCTTCTGGGAAGGCTTTCCACAAGGTTTAGGAGTGTGTTTATGGGGCTTGTTGACCATTCTTCCAGGAGAGCATTTGTGAGTTCAGGCACTGATGTTGGATGAGAAGGCCTGGCTCGCAGTCTCCGCTCGAATTCATCCCAAAGGTGTTCTATCTGGTTGAGGTCAGGGTTCTGTGCAGGCCAGTCAAGTTCCTCCACACGAAACCCGCTCATCCATTTCTTTATAGACCTTGCTTTGTGCACTGGTGTGTAGTCATATTGGAACAGGAAGGGGCCATCCCCAAACTATTCCCACAAAGTTGGGACCATGAAATTGTCCAAAATGGCTTTGTTTGCTAAAGCACTAAGTTACTTTCACTGGAACTAAGGGGCCAAGCCCAACCCCTGAAAAACAACCCCACACCATAATCCCCCTCCACCAAACTTTACACATGGAACAATGCAGTCAGGCAAGTACCATTCTCCTGGCAGCCGCCAAACCCAAACTCGTCCATCGGTACTGCCAGACAGAGAAGCCTGATTTGTCAATCCAGAGGACACTTCTCCACTGCTCTAGAGTCCAGTGCCGGTGTGCTTTACTCCACTGCATCCAACGCTTTGCAATGCACTTGGTGATGTAAGACTTGAATGCAGCTGCTCGGCCATGGAAACCCATTCCATGAAGCTCTCTACGCACTGTTCTTGTGCTTTTGGAAGTCTGTGGCTATTGACTCTGCAGAAAGTTGGCGACTTCTGCCCACTGCGTGCCTCAGCATGCACTGTCCCCACTCTGTGACTTTACATGTCCTACCACTTTGTGGCTGAGTTGCTGTTGTTCCCGAATGCTTCCACTTTATTATAATACCACTAACAGTTGACTATGGAATATTTAGTAGCGAGGAAATTTCACAAATGGACTTACTGCACAGGTGGCATCCTACCACAGTACCACGCTTGAATTCACTGAGCTCCTGAGAATGAGAGTGACCCATTCTTTCATATATGTTTGTAGAAGCAGTCTGCATGCCTAGGTACTTAATACACCGGTGGCCATGGAAGTGATTGGAACACCTGAATTCAATGATTTGGAGAGGTGTTCCAATACCTTTGGCAATATCTACATTACTAAACAAAGGTTGTATATATGCACAGATGCCAGAGGCCAGAAGCAAGCCGTGCACAATACAACTGCCACCCGAAAGCGAATGCACACACCACCACATATGCAGCCTTCGTTTACTAATGTAGATCTCCAAGCCGGGATCAGCCATCATGGTCACTTCAGCACGCGAATTCGCCGCCATCACCATCAGGGGACTAGGTGGCGCCAAAAGCACATGCACACAGCGCTTCAGCACCCCAGAGTCAAACCCCGCGCCTCCCGGAGTCAGTAGGTGGCACCCAAACAACACAATACAACCTGTAAAGTAAACTTGAGGTAAAGCGTGCACGCCAACAAGTTGCCATGGTGACATATTTAAACATGACGATCAACAAATCCCAAGGACAAACCATGGACAAAGTAGGAATTTACCTATCTGAGCCTGTAATTGGACATGGACAACTTTATGTTGCCTTTTCGAGAGTCCGACATTCGTGTGACGTTAAAGTGAATGTTATAACTACTCCATACCAGGGAGAGCTGATTCAAGGACAGGAAACCATCTTTACCAAAAATGTTGTTTATAAGGAAATTTTTGATTAATGATTTTGAATTTACCATTTTATTAATTTTTTGTTTCCAATTTACTTCATTTAAACCTTTGCACTCCGATATTTTTTTTACTTATGAGTGCAGCAACTCAAAGATATTTTGGACTTAAATGATATAACAATTAAATTTCAATTTTAGTTTTAATAAATTGGTTAATTTTAGTACAAATATATTTATTTAATTAAATGAAAACTTTCCCAGAATGCTCCAACCCTCCATGATTTTTCATCCTTCCAAAGATCGGAGCCAACAGAAAGTGATTGCCATTCTTGGATTTGTGATTCTTTAGAGAATCGGGGGTTTACTGGTAGTATATATATATATATAAACTGGCCTCTGAAGTTGACATTGCACCGATTAGCAGAAAATACTTCTTGTACTTGTTTTTGTATAACAGCCCACTAAATTATGCAAACATTCACATGGTAACATTTTTGACCACTCCTCCTTTTATGGAATGTCTCACACACACAAGTATACTTTGATATGGTGTAGAATTCATATTTGACTCGATGACTGCAAGCTGTACAGGCCCTGAGGCAGCAAAGCAACCCCAAATCATAACATTCCCATCAGCATGTTTGACAGCTGTTACGAGGATCTCCTGAACAGTTGTCTTTGGTTTGTATCAAACTAGTTTTGATTCAACAGTTCATAGTGCATTGTTCTTAAAGGCCTGGTTGCTGCTACATGTTCAATGTCATACTGTGGTTTTGCACTAACTTTTCCCTGGCGCACCTCACATGCAGGTCAAATCGGTACAGACTCTATCTGATTGTAGACACATGCACATTGGACACCATCTGCTGCAAATTACCTGCAGAACCCACAATAAAATTTTGGGGTTCTTGGAGACTTCTTTTAGTATTAAATGGTCAGCTCATGGACTGATCTTGCCTGGCTGGCCAACCCTGGACCAATTAGAAGTTGTTTGAAATCTACACCGCTTGTAATTGATTTTCCTTACAGTAGAATGACTGATTTCAAATAATTTGGCAGTCTTTTTAAATTCCTTCTCAGACTCAGAGACATCCACAACCTTCTTTCTGAGGGCTTTGGGGAGTTCTTTTGATCTTCACACAAGCCAACAGCAAAGACAACATCAGATTCTAGGTATCTGTGATTTAAATAAGACAGGTTCCACTTTGTATGGCGGTTCTAATCACTGGCACCTAAACTGGAACACCTGATTTTAAATTTACGGATCTGAAAAGGTTGTAAATGTAGGCATACCCTTACTTCTTCCATCTGACAAATCAGCATTTCTGTTAATTTAAAGTATGAGAGTCAATACACTATGTTAATTTCATGTGTCATTTGTTCAAGCATATTATCTTCATCTGTAGGCACTGACTGCATGAAGATATAATTTTTGCCTGTTCAAATATTCTGTTAAAGTCAGTAATTTCCCAGGTGTGTCCTTTTCACATGACTGTATATCTACAAACTTGGACAACAGAGTGATGCAATTTAAACAGTTTCATGCCATTAACTTCGAGTGAAATGACCTCTGGGTGGCAGGATATGGCAAGGAGTCTGCAAAATGGCATTACAAAATAACGATAAAAAAAAATCCTAAACAAAAACAGCAGTCTTCAAAAATCTAGAAATGACTTAAAATACAAAAGAAAAATTTCTATGGCTAAAGAAACATTAGCAAAATTAAAGCACATACCATTTTTTGTAGACATATTCTAGGTAGGAAGCAGTGAACCGCATCTCAAATTCTGAGGCATATTTTGTGTCAAACACTCCAGCAGGAAATATCTCTGAAAGATCTGCAGTGAAAGTGCCCAAATGTTCAGGCAGATGAGCATAAAAGCACTGGTAGAGGAAAACTAGATCGATTAAGCCATTGTGAAGAATGAGGGGCTTGCGGGCTCGAATCACCTCGAAAAATAGGGCTCTTATGGTGTGGTTCTGCAAATCTCCTCCCTAAAAGACAATGAGAAAGAAGTACAAAATTTACCAAAACTAGTAATTTTAAATTCTAAGAATGTGCCGGAGTACTGTATTTTATTAATATTTGAATAATCACTATCGGCATAACCAAAATAATGAATCAACAAGATGGGGAAAATGAACTTTTCATGAAAATAGTAACCACCTTCATAAAACAGTTTATTTATTTTGGCAGCCTTAGTGAATTTACTTAATCATCAACTTTTAGTCTTATTGACTCAATTCTAGTTTTACTCCAAACCTGTAAGATGAACCAAAAAAACAGTAAATATCTTTTTTTTATTTATTATGGAATACACATGAATGCAGCTCAATATCAGATTCAGATAATTCCATACTTAAATATTCTAATTCCATAGGCCCAAATGATTGAGGTGCTCTGCCCATGGTGGCATATAAGGAGGAGCCGGCACAAGGATCGGAAGGAGAATGGGGAGAGATTAAAAAACAAAAGGAAAAAAGAAACAACAAATGGAGGTTAAGGGGGGGGGGGGTGGATGGTGGGAGGAGTGAGAGAAGCAGGCAAGAGGATGGGAGAGTGCCGGTGGGAGTGAGAGAGAAAAAGCATGGAGCTGTGAGGAGAGCCCTCAGGAAAGCGTGTGGACGACCTCAGGAGCTGTGGAAGTGAATCACTCTGGCCGAGTTGCAAGGCAAGTCTGGGAAGGCAGTGGGAGAAGGCATGCCCTATTAGAGCCATGGTCAATAGGGACCTGAGCCTGGGTCTTTAATGGGAGTCTTGCTAGAGCCATGGGACAGCAGGGACCCACAAACGTGAAAGAAGGTCGGCTTGCCTGTTGGTTTGACATCTCTCCAGGTTGCAAGATCTGAGCTGGGTAAATCAGGAAGATGTCCATTTTAAAAGGGAAGCACCCGGGACATGGTCTTTAAGGACAAACTCCTGCCTGTGACATTTTAAAGTTGTTTTAATGGATTATTTGGATTTAATTCTCCACTAATCACTTCTTTTTATGGATTACTTTTTTATTTATGGACTGTTGACACACTACAAGCGAAAGATGTGCTTTGGGATGTTTTGGTTACAAAAATTGTGCCAATATAGAAAAAAGGTCAAGAAACACTGCTCTAGAATAAAGCCTAAGATAACAATAAAGGAATGACTTAAGCACATTTATGTTACTAATATGCTTAGTGGGGCTGGGCTGTCCTTTAGCCTCTTAACTCCTGCAGATTTTGTTTTTTTAAGTCTTCTTTGTATTTTGATTTGTTTTCTGTCCTCCCCAGATATCTGACCCTATCTTCATACTCATCTTTAGAGACTTACAAAATGAATCTATATATAAGTTCCCCTCATTTATACTATTTAAGTACATATTGATTTTTGCAATCTTTTAAAGCATTTTGAGCTACATCTTTTGTATAAATAAATGGTGCTGTGATACTCATTATACAGAAATACACGCCACTTGAAGAAAACAGCTCCATACGCCATATCTTCTATGTAACATATTACCAGAATGAGTGATAAAGAGAAAATACAGAGACAGAGCTAAAGTCTATCCCAACAGCATCTGGTACAAGGCATGAATCAGTCAAAGGTAGGGTATCAGTTCATTGCTAGGTTCACTCAAGAGCACACCCACAACAGGCCAGTTTATCTAACATGTCTGAAATCTGAGAGCAGAACCACAGCAAAAACTCACACAGACTGGAGATAAATGTGCAGACTACACAAAGACATTTAAAGGCACAACAAGTAACTGAGAGTAAAAGAAAATATATATATATAATGAAAAAAATCAACACTATTGAAAAGGAAGTGCCTTTACCTTGTCATTCCCCTTGTGATAAGGAATGCCTTGGGAGTATTGTTTATTGAAGTCAAAGCCATGCTGTACCAAGAACTGCACTGACTGAGGTTCAATGACATAGTCTTCCATACATAGCAGAGTCAAGTTATAAATTTGTACCAGGTATGTATGAGGTGCCTATGAACAAAATCAATGGTAAAACAGTTGAGGGACATTCAGAGAATGGAGGGATTCATACAAAGAGATATGTTACTTCAACTTTGGGATACTTTAAAAATGTTTACAGGAATATCCAGGGTCCAAGAATGCTTAATAAGGAAAAACAATATTGCGGAGAAAGTGAGGTGAATGCACATGGGTCCTGCTAATAAAACAGTGCAATACATTAATTTAGTAGAATCTTTATCCATTTACCTTGTCAAAGAGCTTTTTATAACAAGCGATTCCCAAGGATAAAACTGAGCGTGTTCGGGCAGCTTGGCATATTGCTTTGTATCGATCTTCAACGGATCTAAAGTAAACATTAAATTACACTTTATTGTATTTAAATGGTACAAAATTCCTAAACTGCATTTTAGTGCTTCCTCTGTTTAGTGGTGAAATGCTATTTTTTTTTTCTCAATACAATCAATAAATAAATAAATAAATAAATACAAAAAATGAAAAGCAATAAGACAAGTATTAAAAGAGTAACTCTAGTAATCGCAAATGGACTAAACCAATTTAGTGAGATCACAGGTTAACTGTGAAATTAAATAACTGAAATTAAACACCAAGAGGAAAATTATAAAATTTAACTTACAAAAATCACATAATATTCTTTAAAGCTCTTGACAGATCTCGATCAAACATTCTATAGTATTTTACAAGGTAAAGCAACAAAAAGATGGCGCCGATGTTAATGGCTTGCCGTCTGTTTGGTCTGTGTTTTCGTTTTAGCCTGTTGTGTTTATTATTTTTGATTTTTCAATTTCATTTTATTTTTTCCGTGTTGACCTATAATCAGCAGATACTTCTAGACATTCGATCTGTTGTCCTGGAATTTAATTTGGCAAGACCCTGTTGTGTTTATTTCCCACTTCCAGTGGCGTCAAGTAATACAGTAAGAGGTTTGGTCGACCCGCTTGCTCTGGTTGAGATGACGAGTTTTCGCCGGCGTCGCAAAAAGAGGCATCGAAGGGGCTGCCGGGCTGGAGTTTTGGTCAAGTCTCGAATGCTTGTGACTGTTCGATTGTTAATCTGCTTATCGTGGGTAGATTGTGAATATGATTGCCAACTTCAACCTCGAAGCCTGAGGCTGGTTTTTGATCCGGATTATTCTCCTGTCCGGCTGGGACCCGACTGGTCAACATCCGAAGCTCCTGTTAGATTTTCTGGGTTAACTCGGCGACAGTGTTGCATGCCGGCTATCTCACCTGGGGTAAATTTTTCTAATCATTGCCAACTGGATCGGCATACTTTACTGGCAGAAGAATTTACCCCCTGTAAGATGGCATTGATCAACGCCAGGTCTGTGATAAATAAAACTTTTGTATTAAATTACTTTTTCACAAACAATAACCTAGACTTTTTTTCATTACGGAAACCTGGATTCATGCAGCCAACCTCAGTGCATTTACTGAGATGGTACCCCCGAGTTGTAATTTCTTAAATTCACCCAGGATTACCGGCTGAGGAGGAGGTCTTGCTACTATTTTTAAAAATGGTTTTATTTGTAAAAACCTAGATGTGGAGCTATACTGAAGTTTTGAAGCTCAACTTTATGAAATTAATGGTGAATTACTTGTTTGTGCAGTCGTGTACAGACCTCCGAAGGTAAATACGGATTTTATTTTAGAATTTTCTGAATTTTGAATTTCATTTATTTCAAATTATAATAAATGTTTGATTGTTGGGGATTTAAATATTCATGTTTGCTGCCCTATCAAGCCAATGGTAAATGATTTTTTGGCTCTTATTGATTCATTTAATTTTAAACAGCTTGTTAATGCACCCACACATGAAGAGGGACATACTGTACCCTGGACCTTGTATTAATCCATGGTATTGAGTTAAGGAATATAGAGATACGAGAGGTCTCTTTTTCTGACCACTATCCTGTTTTATTTGATGTGTCTCTAGCTCCACATACCTCGTCTGCTCATACCATCCTACAGAGATGTTGTGCTCGATTTTTAAATGATGAGGCTGTGAATAATTTTGCATCACTTTTCAGTGTTGCATCAACTCGCCTTTTTGGGGTAGACGCTGACGGTGGTGTTGATGTCATTGTGTCCATGTTTAATTCGATCTGTTTAACTACCCTGGAAACTTTTGCTCCTTTAAGAGATTGTTGTGCTAAATCCAAGTGTGCACCTTGGCTTAACAGTGACGCTAAATCATTCACAAATAGGACCTTTTCTGTTGGTAACAAGTCTGTACTTTCCTCTACTGCTCATTTGAAATATGGTGTTCCACAGGGCTCTATTCTGGGTCCTTTGTTATTTTCCTTGTATTTGCTACCGCTTGGGTCCATATTATACAAATATGGTATTTCATTTCATTTCTATGCTGACAATACCCAGATTTATTTACCTATGACTAAGGAGTCCTTAAAGTCACTACACAAATGTTATGATGAGGTCAAACATTGGATGGCCGTAAATTTTTTGAATATCAATCAGAGTAAGACTGAGGTTATTGTATTTGGACCAATGGCTTCTGTTGGGGCTATCAGGGATCGGCTCGACTCATTAGCTGGGTTTTGTAAACCCTAAGTCAAAAATCTTGGGGTTATCCTTGATTCTGATCTTTATTTTAATAAACAGATTTTGTCCATTGTTAAGAGCTGCTTTCTTCATCTTAAACTGCTTACTAGAGTCAAACCGTTTCTGGGGCACTCTGATTTGAAGAAGGTATGCCATGCTTTTATTATATTGCACCTCGATTATTGTAATTCACTTTATTCTGGAATCAGTAAATCTCATCTTTCTCAGCTGCAGATGGTTCAGAATGCTGCTGCTCGTTTTCTTATACTGGGTCTCAAAAAGTTGTGTCCATTACTCCAATTCTAGCCTCGCTTCATTGGCTCCCAGTTGAATTGAGGATTCATTTTAAAATTTTACTTTTGGTTAATAAGTCGTTAAATGGTGTTGCCCCATCCTATCTGGCCGAGTTGCTGGTTCCATTCACACCAGTCCGCTCTTTACGTTCCTCTCAACAGCAATTGTTGGTTATACCAAAGTCTAAGATGAAAACAAGGGGTGATTGTGCCTTTGCAGTTTTAGCACCTAAGTTATGGAATGCTCTGCCAATTGAAATTAGGTCAACTTCTTCAATTCAAATGTTTAAATCTAGACTTAAAACACACTTGTTTTCAATTGCTTTTAACTGTATATGAGTAACTGGTATCAATTTTATTAATAATGTATTAATTTTTTTCATATCCATTGTTTTTCTGTAAATTGTTTATCTTCTAATCGGTTCTTTTAACTTACTTGTTTTAGTATTTATGTAATTTTTATACTTTGTTTTACTGATTATTGATATTTTATTTATTTTATTGTACAGCACATTGGTTTTACACTTATGGTGTTTTAAAATTGTGCTTTATAAATAAATTTTGATTTGATTTGATTTTGAATTATTGCCTTTGTATGATTAGTCTTTTTAAACTGCCAAGCTGGTATCAGTACTTTGGAAATTTGATATCACAGGTGAAATGGCTGATGAACAAAGTTCCAGCTGTTAGTTTTTGAATATAAATAAAACACAACATTTGCATATTTTCAAAACTATGTATTCTAACTGAAATCTAAACTTGTCCATGTATGACTCTTGTAATGCTTTTTAGTCAGTCCATTAAAAATCTTAGATGGCACACTAACAGAATGCAGTTCTGCTGAATTTCTAGCTAGAGCATCATCTGTGTGAACTTTGTATAGTCTATATTCTGTGGACTCCATTTTCCTCATATTGTTTAAAGGTATGTTGTTTATTTAATTCTCTTCGTATGTTTTTAGAATCACAAACAGTGACAGTAAAAGCCCACTGAATTCAGATACCTCTGCAAGATATGGCATCATATTCATCTACCTCTTCTGAAACTGTACTTAATTAGGATGTCTTAAAAGGTCTTATCAAATCAAAGCAGCTGCTGGAGTTCATTACAATGCAGCAATCAATAATAAATTATACTTTTAAATAAATCTGCTTAGAAGAGAGACTGAATGCAAAAGAGACAATACCAGTTAAAGTGAATCAGATGTTCTCTAGTGATATATTGCTTTCCTAAAGTGATATTTACTACAGTCACATGCTGTATTTACATTAGCCCTACAATAAAAAAAAATATTAAATGCATATTGTAAAATGAACTACCTATCAACAAGATGACTTCTAATCTGGGTTCTCCTAAGCAACCTGCACTCACTTATAATTGCTCAAATATTCATTTATTTATATTCCATTTTTATTTTACTATTAAAAGATATAAGTACAAGTTATCGCCAATATACTAACAACCCAACTGTGCTTCACTCAGAATATGGAACCAATGTAGGAAGTATTCTGTGCAGGAGAAAAACTTTTTTCCACCGTCTCAAACGTACGTATGTCTGGAAAACTTTTGGGAATAAATTACTTAGAGATCTGTACATAGACAATGTCTTTGCATCCTACAAACAATTACACTCCAAATTGAACTTTCCAGCAACACATTTCTTTCACTACCTTCAAATTAGAAACTTTGTTAAGCAAAACCTGCCCAATTTCCCCACCTTCCACCTACCTCTATTCTAGAAAAAATATTGATCAGTTTTGAGGACTCAGACAGCATCTCCGTAATATATAAAAAACATTTTACAGTCCCTCCCTTTCAAAGATCCAAGAGTACAATGGGAAAAGGATCTCTCACTCAATATCTGAGAAAAGGAGTGGAAAGTAGCAATGCAGAGAATTCGCTCGAGCTCCATATGCACAAAGCATACAATTATTCAACTTATAATTATATATTGAGCACATCTGTCTTGTTTAAAAATGTCCAAAATGTTTCCAGTGAAAGATCCAACCTGCGAATGTTGCAATCAAGTTTCAGCCTCATTGGGTCACATGTTTTGGGTGCGCACCAAATTAACGTCATTCTGAACCAAAATCTTTAAATGCCTTCCAGACAGCCTTGGTGTCGCAATCCCACCTAATCCACTAACAGCTGTGTTTGGTGTACACCCCAGATGGGCATAAAGTGGAGAAGGGCAAAATAACTGTAACTGCCTTTACTACACATACTGGCATGTAGACTTCTCTTGCTCAACTGGAAGAATCCTAACTCACCTCTTTTAAGTCAGTGAGTAACTGATGTTATATACCATTTGAAATTGGAAAAAATCAAATTCTCACTTATAGGATCAGTACAAAAAAACTATTTTCAAATCCTGGCAGGATCTAATCAAAAACATTTTAGAATACGCATTTAAATTGAGGAATGGGTTTAAAAAAATACCGTATACACAAGTGTTTAAGTTGTCTCGTGGATAAGTCGGGGCTTGATTTTATCGTATAATTTCCAGTATTTTATAATGTCAGTCGCATAAGTCGAATGTGGAAAAAATGCAAGCTTTTGGTCCAAGAGATTATGATATGCTAGCGGCCACCTGAGAAAGTAACCAAGGAGCACACTGCCTTTTTTTTTTAATGTATTGTGCCTACATGACCATACGATAACTCCCAAGCTATTCCAAAGTGACGTCTGGACTGTTATGTTTTTTGTATCTCACACCCGCATACACCTTTATTGTAAAAGCATCCCTTATTTATGATGGCGCGTTTGATCAGAAGAAAATATGAAGCTGGTTTTAAAATTATAAGTGGTGAAAGAAATTGGTAACTGCGCTGCTGCAACAAAATTCAATGTGTCTGAGCAACTGATGTAAGATTGGAGGAAGCAAGAAGATGTATGAAAAAAAAAAAATTATCAGATTTTTGAATGGGCATATAAATTGGATCTGATTTTATGATCGATTTTTTGTGTTTCACGACCCAACTTGTATGCGAGTATACACGGTACATACAAGCAGTCACTTAAATTTGACTTTCCAAGTAAACAAAAAGGATCATTCTTAGATGATATAAAAACTCAATTACAGCAGACTATCTCAACTGCAAGATATCGTATGCTACCCGCTTGTCAATTGGCAAACATGAATATAAAAAGGTGATACATACTTCTAGTGTGAAATTGCCTATATTTGACATGTTAGTTAGCATTTTATTTGACTTTATCATTAAGCAAAGATGTTTAACAATCTCTAGGTCTCCAGGGATACAGTTTGACATTCTGAGTGAGAATCCTCATTTAATTTACCTTTCACAATCTATATGACACCATTTAAATTTTCACTCCACACTCAGTAACCCTAATTTCTATTTCAGATCTTCTGTTAGACCAGGGCTGGAAATATGTAATCAAAATTCAAGGCTTGTTATTGTTCAGTTGGTTGCACCCATGTGATTACCAGTGTTTGTCAAACAAACTGAAGTGATAAAGCCAGCTGGCAAGCTTTGCTTTATCTTTTAAACTGGTCAGTTACATAGGTTTCACGCTAAAGACATCAAAGAATGCTTAGCTAAATTTTGGACTGAACATTAAAATTATTTTATATTGTTTTGCCAATTTTTAACTGACTGAAGAAAGCAGTCTTGTACCAGGAAAAAAAATTCTAATATAACCTATGTGGATAACCAAACAGGAGTTCAAACCAGGAACTTCTATAAAACAAACAGTTTCAATGTTTCTTGTGACAACATACCAGCTTTCACATAGTCGTAAATTGTACAACAGATATCAGCCACCATAAAAACATCCTTGATTCAGACCTCCTTCCAGTGCAGTAGAGACTGGTATATAAGAATGTGAAATTGTGTCCAACTGCATTGTACTGTAGTAATTTAAGGCAAGTTTACCTTTGAGAGCTATCAATGTGCAACACTCAGGTACTCAAATTAAAGATGTTCAGACTGGCAGTACTTACTGAAACGGACTGCTTTAATTTATTGTGTCTAATCCTTAAGTGGATGTGCTACTGAAGAAACAAACTTTAATCACTCAACATTTTTCAGTTTAATCATATGGATAAGTTATAGTAATTAGAGTTATCCAAACTTCTTTTTTGTGAAATTTGTGGAAAAATGTCACTCCATACACCTCTGGGACTCTTATAATAAGTAATTTCTAAACAATAATGAAGCATCGAAGAGTATGAAACAAATTTCAAATTATGGTACTAGGGTGAATAATTGAGTACAATTAATTCTGAAAATAAGTTTATGTTATATTTTAGCTTATGTTTTTTTGGCATTTAAACTGTTACTCCTGTTCTCTAGAATTTAGTAACTCCAGTGTTACCACATTAAAAATGTTCATTTAGAGTCAAGGAATCAGTATACAAATTAGTATCCATCCATCCACTTAACTCTGGTTTCTTCAGCTCAGTGTCACAGACAGCAGTTGCCTTTATCAGCAGCACTTAGCACAAAGCATTAAGCCATCTTGAGCCAAGTAAACTGGACTAGAAAAATAATTGTAAAACTTAACCCAGTGCATATTAAATAAGGTGCACATTAACCAAACAATTAACAAGATTTAGGCATCTGCTCTCCTGTTAGTGCGATCATTCTCCTGCAGGTTTCCTTCATTTCTAAATCGTTGTCTCACTATTGAATTAAATGTTTAATTATCTTAAGTAATCATATTAGTATACCATTTAAGTAATCATAATATTATACCACCAAAAAAGCAAACTCTAGTTACATGCAATCAACAGTGAAAGTTTCCAAAGATTCCCTTATTAAAAGGAAAATAAAAAGACAGATGAGAAAAACGTAGTCATTAAACATTCATCAACCAAAATGTTGTTTCTATTTATTTTTCAGCATTATGTTGTTTACAGAAAACATTGTAGCTTACTTGCCGAGTAGACAAGAGGTGTTGCTTAAGGTGGTCAGATACTGTATATCAGATCTCTCATTAATCTACCACAACTTCAAAATCAAACAGTGCTTTTAAACTGCAAACTCTAATTAGTCTGATAAACTCACCAAAAAAAACCCCAAACATTTTAACCATTTTTCATGTCTACTACACATGTATAAAAAAAAAATCAGCATATATTATCATGACTTACTTTTAAATCAAAAAAAAATTTAAATACAAAATTATGAAGAAATTACACTACATCCTCACTTTTTCCTTTATGCAAAAGTCAAATATTTAAAACTGCCTCTCAAGATTTCAGAATTAGGCAGCAGGAGCAATTAATATATTTGTAAATAAACCACACTTTGCAATTTATAGCAATAAAAAAAAAAGTGTATTGATAATCATTAATTATTGTCTAATGTACTCACTGTGCTAGAAGTGCCTTCCTTGACCCCAAGCCGCTTAACTCCTTTAAGAAATTAAGAAACATGCTTAATCAGATTCAGCTGCAAATTATTAAAGCAAGTGCACATTGAAAGAGGCTGAGTACATAAAAATGAATACAAAGTGATAAGAACTGTGATAAGACCCCAGATAGCTCTATGAAATTAGTTACACTGTACAATGACAAGACCAATTAAATTTAATCACAATTTGATTTCAATTATCATGGAAGATGAAAATCAATTATTCTATCTTCTGAAATTACTTAATCCATTACAAGATAATGGGAGGTCCGACCAGCACTGGCCACAAAGGCTGGACCAACCATGGAAGATATGCCAGTCTAGAGTAGAGTGCACTCACCTGTAAATTCAGAGATGTCAATGAACCGATCTTTCACATGTTTTGGCATGTGGGATAAAAACTAAATACCCTGATATGCAGACTCCCCAAAGACTGAGCCAAGATTATAGCCTAGTCTGTTTGAGCTGTGAGACAGAAGCATTAATCACTAAACCATAGTACTTTCCAAATCACTATTTCCTATGATAAGTTGAAAGAATAACCAACAAGCCAAAAATCACATTAAAAAGGTTTTATAAAAATGGGCAGATAGCACTCACTCACAGATAAATGTACAAAAAAGCAACCATACAAGCACTGTTCATTCATTCACCCTTTCTTTATATGTATAATCTAATAAAAGGTGAAAAAGGACAGACAGCACAAGGCAGAAACCACACCTGGAAAGGATGAAAATCCATCATCATACACATGCACACAAACGCCAACACTCACTCATAGCAGGCCAATTTAGAGTCAAGGATTAACCTAACAAGCACATCTTGGGGACATGAGAGGAATCCCCAGTGTACCCAGTTAGAAAACCAATACAGACACATGGAGACCATTCAAACTCCTCCCAAGCTGAGATGTGAACCCAGTACCATAAAGGTGTGAAGCAGCTATGACAACCACGTCAACACTCTGTGAAACAGATGCAGAATTTAATATATTTTGTTCAAAAAAGAAGATTTAAGATTCTACTATTCGACTGATGTATCAAAACTATCCATTGTATGCTAAACAAATTCAGAATTTCATATTAAACATTGCACAATTCATTAAGTAAAAGGTTATCAAAACTTATTTAAAAAGCTGCACCACATCTCCAGCAGATTGGGCTCCAGTCCCTGCCTACTAGTCACCATGGAGTCTGCACAAAGGGCCACATCTGCATGGGGTTCTCCAAGTTTTCTTCGTACACTCCAAACACATATAAGCTTGATAAGCTGGCAATTCTAACAGGCCCAGTAACAGTGAGTGTGTCCTGTAACAGACCGCATTAGCCTACACTTGTATTAAGTATTAGTTTCTGTAAATGGCTGGATTTAGTGGCAACAAATTAAGAATGTAAAACAATTCAGAACAATTAACACAAAAACTCCTGGGTTGTATAGTAAATACTTAAAATCAACAGTACGTCTTGTGACTCTTTATCTTGGAGTAGCATCCGAATCATAACCGTAAGGAATATACAGTATATTAGTATCTAGAAATTAATAAAGGAAGAAAATGAGTCACACGTTAAGATACATGACTTAGTTTCTCACTTTGTGGATTTCTAGCTACTAATTTGCAAACCATATCAGAGACCTTTGCATCCATAATATATATATACTAGCCATGTGCGCCCAACTACGTTGCGCGTGTTAAAGTTGTCTGTGAAGGGCTCCCTGTTTAAACGCGGCTGCCAGTCGTGAACTGGGCCCTACGTCGCACAGCATTATGATTTTTTATAAGGGAAACATAATTACAAAAGAAAACCCTTGGACATTGATTCGATAGGAACGCCCTACTCGGAATCACTGTCCGAATCGTATTTATGTGGTGGTGTAGGAGCATTTCTGCTTCTGTCCGTTCACAGTCCGTCTCGTTTTCATGACGCTATCGTTTCCTCTCACGATGTCTTCTCAACCTTTCTCCAATCTCGCAGGTTGCTTTGTGGCAATCCAAAGAGTAAGGCAATATACACGGAGCAATGGTTATAAAAGGGGGACACATAGGTATCCAGGCTCTTTAAAGCATAAATAGGGATCACTTCACTGACATATGAGCAAGGCACAGTACAACTGTGAGACGCGCAGCACTCGCCGGCTACAACATAACAATAATAATTTCTGGAACGTGCTGTTACGTTGTCATTCATTTTACCCACTGTCTTTCTTTCATTCATATGTTACGTAGGCACATACCTTTTATCTTCGGCAATCTCATTCTCTAACCAGGCCTCGGGAGCTAACCAGCGTAACACTGTCCACCACCCCTTTCGTTATTCCGGCACATTGTTGACATCCGTGAGTAACAACAATGTACTAAACTGGAAGGTGATCTACACATGCGTGGAATTCGCGGACAAACAAAGATCAAGATCTAAATGAAGATCTCTTTAGTTAATTTAAAGCACAACAATTTGTTTATTTTGAATGTCTGTGTTTTGAGGTGTGACTGGCGTACTACAGTCTTCAGTAGTATAAGCCTGGAGGAAATTCTTAATGCAATGACTATGTTTTAGCTGTCTCTCTACTGCCATCTAGTGCTTCTTCTGCTAATTAATTCGCGGACAAATAAAGATCAAGATCCAAATGAAGATTTTATATATATATATATATATATATATATATATATATATATATATAATACAATTAAAATACACACATAAGCAGTCAATGTGTCACTGTGGTTAAGACTTTGGACTTCCAAATCCCGGGTTCAAATCCCGCCACTAACACTGTGTGACGCTGAACAAGTCACTTCACCCACCTGTGTTTCTATTGGAAAAACAAAAGACATGTAACCAATGGTATCTCAAATGTTGTAAGTTGCTTTGGATAAAGATTTAAGCCAAGTAAGTAAATGTAAACATATCTTAAAAGCTGCTGTGGGAAAAAGCATTCAACCAAATAAATAATTATTAATCTTCACACTCATTCCAGAAGCAGGTAAACAGAAACAAAAATGGATTCCAGTAAAATAAATGAAATAACTCCAAAACAGGACCCATCAGATTCCTCCTTCTAAAGCAAATCTCAGAGTTGCACATGATTCTTCTTTCAACACCAGCATGCTAATTCACGAACACATGAACTGTGAAAGAAATACCAGAAAATAAACTCACCGTGTCAACTGCTATAAAGGTTGAAGTCTTTATGGCCAAAGTTAGGGCTGGCCAGAGCTCTTTAAAATTATTGTTTTGCACATCGATGACGGGGACACTCATTGAAGACATTGAAACGCTGTAAAACAAAATAAAATATGAGTCTATACATTTTGGATGGCACCATCTACTTATTAAACTACTGATAGATTAAAATAATTAACTTCAGCCTAGTCCAGGTTTCCTTGAATATTTACAGCTAGTGGGTCGCTGACTCTAAACTGACAATAAGGCCTGTGTTGTCCCACTTTTGGCTCTTACCTTGACCCTAATGCTGTCCTTATAGGCTCCGGCGCCAAAATATTTTATTTGAATTACTTGGATCTATTAAACTCCTGCCTTAAATTTTCTTCTAGTGGTGCCATCCACGTGTACTGTGTGTATTTATTCACTGTAAAAGCTTTACATGTTTTAGGTTAGGCGGCAC
Organism: Polypterus bichir lapradei; assembly: GCA_026402145.1. Classification (NCBI taxonomy): domain Eukaryota; kingdom Metazoa; phylum Chordata; class Cladistia; order Polypteriformes; family Polypteridae; genus Polypterus; species Polypterus bichir. The sequence continues at coordinate 111,251,050 of JANRMT010062856.1, forward strand.
GGTGGTGCAGTGGGTAGCGCTGCTGCCTCGCAGTTAGAACCCCTAGGTTCGCTTCCCGGGTCCTCCCTGTTCTCTCCGTGTCTGCGTGGGTTTCTTCCCACAGTCCAAAGACATGCAGGTTTGGTGCATTGGCGATTCTAAATTGTCCCTAGTGTGTACTTGCCCGGGGTTTGTTTCCTGCCTTGCGCCCTGTGTTGGCTGGGATTGGCTCCAGCAGACCCCCGTGACCCTGGAGTTAGGATATAGATAATGGATGGATGTGTTAGGTTATCGTTCTGATAATGCGAGGTGCAAACTGAAACCTCAGTCACTATGGAGTGCATCGAGTCCAATGCTCATGGATTCCACTTCAGTTCGAACAGTTTCAGAGTTTACCGGATGGTTCTTAAGTCTCCGGTCACTGATGTGTTTACAGAACGGTCGCGTGCATCAACAGATACTATCTGAACAGACCAGACATATTTCTAGCTACCTTTACATAAATTCTAATATGCACTGGACTGCCAGGACCGACGTTCCCCTGGAATCCCTAATTTTTGCTTCGGAAGGCTTTAAATCTTAAAAGCGAACCCATGTGTCTTAGCTGCGCTATTACATCCTGTTTATATACAGATTTACTTATCAGCCAGAACGTGAATTAAGGCCATACATTAGATTACAGCATACATCAACAAACACGTGCCGTGCACCTTCCAGGTAAGCCTTCACTTTAACTGCAAGACATTTAAAATGAAAACCTTAAAAACGCTTTCCATTGTCCACAACCATAAACGACACACTTTACTATTAACCATGAAAACTAAGTAAAAAAATCCTACTTAAAAAGACTACCGAATACAACTAGCATAGAAATTAATTAGTATTGCAGCAAATTCACCTTCTCTGACCAAAAAGTGTCCCTAGAAGCCCCGCCGCCACCAACCAAAACAATCTCTACGAAGGGTCCTACTTGCCATAGGAAAAAAGAAAACTCCTAGTATCTTGCTAAGAATAAAAAAATATATGTATACATAAGTATATAATTTAATGACTACAAGTTAAGGACGCTAATATTACTAACGCAGTTATCGGTTTAGTCAGTTATTTTTTTTCAGGCAGGTAGAAAGACACCTAAAAAATAAACGTCATCGCAGCGGGGCTCTACACGTATAGTCGCCATTTTGGCTCAAAGCTAAGTTGTGTGTTTATATTTTGTATTTTGAAAGCATTATGTATTGTAACTATATATTTTTTTAATTGTTATATAGTGTTTATCTATTATAAATTAACGTTACTGAATACTTATTTACCGCTTTGTGTTAGTCTGTCGGTTAGTTTAAAAAGATTAATGTGTTTAGTTTAAGGAAAGTTCAGGTCAGATGAAAAATATAAAAGATGGGAGGATGTTCGGCACCAAATTGTTCCAATTCAACAACAATTGGAAAACAGTTATTCCGTTTCCCAAAAGACCCAGTCAGAATGCAGAAGTGGGTAATAAATTGTCGACGAGATTTTTTGCCAACTCCCTGTTCCAGACTATGTGAGGCAAGTTTTGTCTTTCTATTAATTAGAAAAAAATAATTTTTTAAAAGTTTTTATTTATTTCATCAAGATTCATGGTTTAAAAAATATTGTAACATACCTGCATGCAGTGTAATTCGTTTTCAGGTATCCGCAATGAAGAAGTTTTTCAGTGTGGGTTGGGGGTCTCTTCAATAATAGCTGGCACTAAGCAAACAGCACAACACAGTGCCAACTTAGGGATTTTTAAAAAAAATGAGTTTAGAGGTATGTGCATATTGTTTCAGTTCCTTGTAATGATTTTCGGTTTTCGATTGCATAGGATCATTTTGAGGAGAGTCAGTTTGAAGAAATTGCAAGGTCTCCTGCAGGAGGAAGGAAGCTGAAACCAAATGCAATTCCAACATTGTTTGATGTGCCTGATCCACCTTCTCCCATCTCTGTTAAAGAAGTGATACATGCTTTAGACTCTGGTAAAGTAACAACTTATAACTGTACATACTTAAATGAGCTCCATCAAATGACAACACTTAAAAAGTATCATCTCACCTTGAAGTATTCAAAAACGTTTTTACACACACACTAATATCTTTTAGAGAGACAATATCTCATATTGAAACAAACTTGATGTTTGTACTTCTGTGTGATTATTAACACATTTGTAAACTATTTAAATGATATACTACATATTTTATTCTATATTTATTGAATTTTTCTATTATTTAATGAGTTATCATAGTGTCAGTTTGCAACAGATCATGCCATGTTGGATATAAAAGTAGGTAACTGTTTTACACTACTGAATGCCATCATAGTGTGAGATAAACTCTTTGAAATTACAGAAACAGATACAGCCTTGGGAGATCATAGTTATGCTCGGAAAAGATTAAGAGGCCCTGAGGATCCTGAGCAAAATGGTGAAGAACAGGGTGAAAAAGAAGAAGCTTGCAAGCGTTGTGATCAGTATAAAGCTCAGCTGGAACAGCAACAACTATACAATGCCAAGCGGCTACGGGAGGTTAGTAAATATGCACTGTCACTTTTTTTTATTCTTAAGGGTACCCAACTACAACACACCACTCTTCTGTCAATAGCATTGTCAACACGTCCGTGAGAGTTGTCTGGCCATGTAAAAAAAAAAAAAAAAATGTATCACCTCCACTATAATTCAATTGATCCAGAGGAAATCTCAATCAGTCCAGAGACTCCTTGTTAAACCTAACATGGCAGGTCCCCTTTTTCATATTTGATTGTTTTTCTAATCACTTATATCTACCCTACATGTTAAAGGAGTATTAGCATAACAGGCACCAAATGATAAACATTTGTTAATACAACAGCAGATTTAGATCATGCAGGACGTTGTTCTCAGTCATAACCCTCCCAGAATCTTTTACTCCCCACACTAATGCTGAAGTCTCCAAGTGTGATCTGAGACTCAGTAGGTAGTTGCCTTTCAATAACTGCATGTATCTAATCCAAGAAGACTGAATGTTTGTTAGGTGACAATACACATTTCCAGATCATGTTTTCTTTTCTAATACTTTAATGACAAAGTATTCATATGGCTCCCTCTACTAATATCATGGGTCTCAGCCAGGGACTGAAGAGTATCCTAACACATGTAGATCAACTCCATATTAGAACGTCTGGTTCCAGAGCCCTAGCTGCTTACAGGAGTAACTCTTATTTTATTTATCAAATACTAATTTTAAACTCTAGAACAAGCTGTGTCTCCTTTCGTTCTATTAATGAAACATTCCAAGTCCCAAACATAAGTTTTCCAGTGTCAAGTGAGCCTGGATCTGCGCTGCATGTGTATATTTACTCAAGTAACTTTCCTCACACAGCAGTGACTTGCAATGCCTTTGAATTTAACCAGACACGCATGTGGATCATGCAGCGTTCAAGAACCTGTCACCCAACACCAGTGCTAGGACTGGTACATGCTGTATGGGCTGGTTTGTCTGTCCTTGATACTCATGAGATTAATTTTATTGATTAATATCTCTCGGGAGCACATGACTCATGACAAAGTACCTCTAAGGAACCTGGTGACAAACGACTCTTCAGATAAACTTTTTGTAACCCAAAAAATCCCAAGGCATACCACGATTTTACCAACCACAAAAGCATTAAATCTATACATGTGCTAATCTGTCCAAGGGGGCAGCAAAAAAAGCAGCTTGGAGATTGCTGTTTGCAGGCAGAGCACTTAGTGAGTGCTTTGGATGCATTTTCCAGCTGCTTCGTCCCTTTGCCCACTCCTACAGGCATTCCCCTCTCTGCCTGTCTCCACTGACCCAGGGTCAGAGGCAACTCATATGCCCACTTTTCCTCACCTTTGCGTGAGTCACTGGCGAACATGCACCTGGGGCCGATTGAATCCTGACACGTCTCGATCACAGAGCTAATTTGATGTTGGCTTCTCCAGGTAATCCTTGGACAGGTCTCAACCACCTGAGGAACATGTCTGTCTCAGGTCTGGGGGTACTACACTGTTATGATGAACAACTGAGGATAGTATTTACGGAGTTTTAACACAAGTTTTAATGTATGTCCAATTAAGAGTTGCTTATTCTTTCAGTCAAATCAGTCTTCAGCAGTGCATTCAAATTTAACAGTCATTTTGATCATTTAATTTTTATTTTGACACATCTGTGTCTCATATGCTATGCCAATTTGATAATTAATACATTGGTCTTAGTTACTAATTGCCTTCTTTTTCAACATGAATTTTAGGAATGCATTCAAATTCAGATTGTACTTGCTCAAGTAGTATTTTGTTACAAATTCAGGTTTAAGCTCATTAGATAGATAGATACTTTTATTAATCCCCAAGGGGAACTTCACATTAAACTATGCCATTATTTTTTTTTAATTGCTTTTTGTTGATTCTACATTAAATTTGTGATTCCATGTGTATGTGTTTCATGATTTATGTATTAATTTTGTAATTACGTTTGAATTTTGTGATTAATTGCATAAATGTAAGTGATTAATTTTTTAACCGATTCCCATCTCTTATATATATTTCACAGATGCTGTAGACTTAGCCCTTTTAATCTTGTTATTTCTAAATTGGTTCTTTGGCAATGATTATGGTTTTGTCTGTGTCTTGTTAAAGAAACTTCTTTGGATTATATTCTGACACTAGTAAACATAACAATTTTCTCCCAAAAAAGAAACTGCATACTTAATGGAAGGTGTAGTAATGTGTCTTTATAAAGGCTAGTCTGTCAAAACTGAAAACATTATGTCTGATGATTGTCAATGTGGATTTTTCATCTTTTCCCTGTGTCTACAAGGGCTTTCCTGCAGGTGCCCTGGTTTGTCTTCAGCACCCTAGAAATGGATGTTAGTTGAATTGGTTATCCTAAATTATGTAGTTTATATCCATGCATGAGCCCCGTGACGGAATGGTGGTCTATCCATGGTTGTTGCTTCTACTGCTGTCAGGATATGCTCAGACCCATATGACTTTGAATTAGATAAAGCAGATATAAGAATATTATGTCATGTCATTACATTGTGTTGATGTTAGTCTAATTCTTCCAGTAATGCACAATGTATTTTCAAAAATCTTATTCTTTTTTAGGTGGATGAAATGAGGAAGAAAGTACATAAACTGCATAAAATTGAAAAAAGCTTGCAAAGCTTTTTGTTTGAGGATCAGATCCGCGCTCTTACCCTATCTAAACACTCTCGTCGTGTGGTGTGGTCCCAGGATACTGTGAAGTCTGCAAGAAGAATTAGAGCTGCTGTAGGAGTGAAAGGTTATGAATATTTGAGAGAATTGGGGTATCCTCTTCCTTCATATAGGACACTTTGTAACAGAGCTCAAGTGCCTATCATTGCAGAGCTGGGCCTACAAGCTGAAATAACAATGATTTGTCCTGAATCTGAAGAAAAGCCGTCTGCCCTCTCAATGCTCCAGAGTCCTAGTCCTGCTGCTTTTGTTGAGACTTAAGAGTCTTGGTTAAACATATTAAAAAATTGTACCATGGGCTTGTTTTCATCACATTTTAAATATTATTTGGCATAGCTGGGAAAGAGTTTATTGAATAGTAACTATTTAATGATCTGTTATCAACATTTTTTGGAATGTGGCTATCTTGAGTTTAAGAGTTGAAGGGTATTTGAAAACTGGTTTAATGAGGAGCCAGTAATAGAGGATAAAGTCAGAAGCACACAGAACATTATTGCTGAAGATAGAAATTTAGCATTTCATCAAATGTTGATTTATCAGAATTTTTTTTTTTCTGTCAGCTTTGTGACTCCTGTTATGAGAGGGGTATATTAATGACAAACAGTGCTGAATTACATGATAACTTATGAATGCACTGATTATAGGTTTACTTTATTATTGAACAATTTCCACAACCAAGATCTCTTAATTTACATGCTCACTAAGAGCATATTTAACAAAAACAAGCAGAACTTCTATGTATGTTTTCAAAGGCAAGTCTTCATTGTAAAAAAATCTTCTTCTCAAAAAGGTGAATTGTTGTGCCGATAGTTCTATTTTAACACAATACTTAAATTACATTAATTTATTGCTTTTTTTTTTTTGCAAACTCATAACTCGCATCAATTATTTCTAACTGATAACCAAACTAAATATAGATATGATATTGGATTCAATTTCAAATGCTTTGCTTTCACAAGGTATTGTTTTGACTGGCTCTGGCTAAACAACACTCTTTTTTAGAAAAAGATACTGTTAAGCGACACTTTGGGTGCAACTGCAAGTACAGGCTATATTTGGGACTGTCAAACTACAGTTATGACTATCTATCATGATTTTTATTATCACATGCAGATTTGTGAAAATATATATTTTGACTGCAGCAAATAAAGGTAAACAGAACTAGCAATGTACTGGTGTGGGGAAAGAAGTTAATTTTATGAAATAGTTATTACTTAAATGCCCAGTCTATGGATTTAAAGAATAGAATTTAATTTATTTTATCAGAGAATTTGTTGTCTGGTATTGTCAATTATGATTCTTTGTGTTTGAATCAGCGTTCTTGCATTTTTTTTTTTGTTTTGTATGTTATTAAATTATGTATTATTTAGCATGTCTTTATGTAAATTTGTGTATATATGTATATATCTGTTTCTTTAAACTTAAAAATCTTTTAAAATTTTTTTTTTTGCGCCACTCCTGCTGTCTGTGGGTCCTCGCTCTGGGATTCAAACTTGTGACTTTGGATTTATCATCCAGTCTGCTAGTTGCATAAGTGAGGATGACATTACTGCACAATTCTTATAACAGACTGCTTTCTTAACCATCTTACACTAGTTTTATAGTAATGACTAATTTATGTACCTAATTTCTCAGTTGTCCACAAAGACAACAATCAAAGCTTTGCTGCAACAAAACAATGAAAATTGTAAATTTTGTGTAAACATATCTAAAAATGCATTCTTTAAAATGTAAAGGTACCAACTAGATTCATGTTGTGCAAAGAAAAAATAAGAGGTGTGTGTTTCAGGCAGAGTGTGGCTCTACAGTATGTGTACATAATGTTATTACGAATATCGGCTGTGCTGCTGTGTCAGATTGCCATACTTGTAAAATTGCTATGGGTTCCTGTCTCAATCTCTTTGCATTGTTAAAGTTTAACTGTCAAGTTGCAATTATTCCTTGAGACTAAATGTGTTCATTTATGCATACGGTATGAAGTATTTAAAACAACAACAGTTTCTTTTTTTTTTTTTTTAAAGTAAATGTTTACACCGGTCATATATTACACAGTTTTGTACATTTTCATGGGTAATCTTAGATCTTTCAATTTCACCTGATACTGAGGTTGGATCCTGTCCTGCACCCAGACCTGCTATTATAGGCTGTGGCTTCTCACAAACTTTTTGAATTAAGCAATTTGGAAAGAAGACAGACAGACAGATGAAATAAGTAAACTGGTTTAATCATTTTAAAAAAAGAACTTTAACTTAAGGATAAACTGTCCCAAAACATGCTTTGGTACATTATGGTATTTGTGAAGGATCAGTAAATAACTTTGATGTGTGACCACTGCTTAAATTAGACAATATAATATGTTGGAAGATGCAGTCTTTTTCCCCAAGTGTTATTATGAAATATTACCACCATTGCTAGTTTTCATAACAATCACAACAATCACACCTCCTTTTGAGCTATTGATTTGCTTAAGAAAAATAAAAAATAGGAAATATGGAAAAGCAGGAAATTTTAAAAATGCAGTTAACAAATATAGTGATATAAACAACAGGCGTGTTAATGCATCAGTATTTAAATCTTCTAAATACACAACTCCTTTTCCTGTCTGAATATGAAAAGTATTTTTCTATTCTTTGCAAAGTGGTAGTGTGCACCTTAAAAGTTGCTGTGCAAAATGAAGCTTGATTAAATTATTTTTTTTCATATTTTGTTAAAGACATACATTTTCACATTGTTGCCGCCTCATGTCAGATTCTACAGCTGGAATAGATCGGAGCCTTATTTCTACCATGAATGAGTCATGGTGAGTACTAAAAATGAATTGAACAACAAACTGACTTATTGTATAAAATATAGCCCATTTTTCTTTGATGATCACTGAACTCTATTCCTTGCATTAACAAAGCGTGTACAGGGGTATAAATCCGGGCATTTTCCAACAGTGTCCGACATGCGCTCACTTGGATTCAGGTTGGTGGCGATGCAGGTAACTGAGTAATGATGACATTTTGAAGACCTTTGCTAGAGTTTGCAGCATTGTGTCTGTAAATTATTGTGATGTAAAGCACTATTTTTTTTTGTTGTCCATAACAGCAATAACAATAGCGTTGATTAGCTGGCAATTACTAGAAAAAGTAATATACTGTTACAAGCTGTAGGTCCCCAAATCACAGCACAAGCGTAGTCCTTGACATTAGTCAATGGCTTTTTTGGGTTGGGGGTTGTTGAGGAGGGTATCGCATTGTATTTTTGGATCTAATTAATTCTGCATAGCTTCCAATTTATTCCATGACATCACATATAGACATACCATCCCCATGCATGCCAGTGGTCTGACCCCTCTCAAAGTATAAGAAGTGCCTGCTTCCTAGGAATGACTTGTTAAGGAAAAAGTGTGCAATATTCATTGTGCAACCAAAGCAAAACGACAACTTTTATTGACTAACTAGAAAGATTTCAATATGCAAGTTTTCTTTACTACATCTTCCCTGAAGAAGGGGCCTGAGTTGCCTTAAGAAAGTTGCATATTGTAATCTTTCTAGTTAGCTAATAGAAGGTGTCATTCTGTTTGACTTCTCACTACATTGTTCAACCACAGAAAATAACTTTGTTTTTCACACTTACAAAATCTGGATCATCCAACTTAAGTCTTGGCGTGACCATAAGAATCAAAGAAATTTTAAAGAAAAATGCATGCCATATTTGGTGGACATCCAATAGCTGCACCCATAATACTGCCTATTTATTTCTGTTGTAAAATATTGTCATTTTACTAACTTTGTGCACATTTTGTGTATGTGTTTTTGTGACAGGCAAAAATATCACTGTATATAATATGGAATCTGTGCTATGGAAGCAGTGTTTAATGCTACTACGTCACAGCAGACTGTGTTCTGATCAGATTTGTCAGGTGGAGTGGTGAACGTTCTCAACTTCTTAGTGATTTAAAACAGAACCCCCTCCGTTTTGAGATCCCCATGGTACAAATTATTGAGCTAAAACTAGGTTGCTTTCAAAGGTGACCAGTTTCACACTATTTAAATAAAACACAGATACAGATTTTATTTTTCTTGCTACTTGCTCTGATGGATCCACTCTTGTTTAATGTGATTGTGAGAGACATGAGAAAAGGGCATGCTTTATCATTTAGAACAGTGCTCAAGGACGTGTTGTATTAGTTTATTTATTCATACAATAGCCATCTCTCCAACTCTATACAAAATATAATATGATAATGGCACATATTATTTACAAGAAGAAAATGAAATACCTAGAAGCTTCAGTGTGTGAATTATAAAATGTATAAAAATGAGAGAAATTTTAAAAATGACTATAGTGTTTGTTGTTTTTTTTTAAGAGTTTAAACTTAAGCAATTGACTGGAATTTTTCATCTTCATGAATTTGCAGGGATAAACAGAACTGATAAGCAATAAACGATGGCTTAACTATCATAGAACTAGCTTTATCTAAAAAGAATTTTCTGAAAATAATGATTATATTACTGATTCATCTACTTTTGTTGTCTTTCATCATAATGCCAACAAAGATATTCTCTCTCCCGATTTGTTTCAATCCAAAAATCTCTGGAAATAAATCAATAATGTAAGCCATTCCAAAAGATTGTAACAAATTTGCATTCACAAAATAGATGATTTGTTCCGTTTCTTCATCACAAAAGATACAAACATTGGTACTGGAATACAAATTCAAACTGAATTTTATTGTCACATACAAACATACAGTACATTGTGGTAGTTGCTCAACTCCAATGACTGTACATCTAAGAAGAGTATAAAAGGACAATAATACATAACTATAAATATAAATAAAAATAACTGAATAGAATTGTAAAATAGTAACTAAAAAATAGTTTAAATAACTTAATGTAAGGAAGTTGAGCATCATGTATTTCTAGACACTCTCCTTATTCAAGAGGCGAACGGACTGTGCAAAAAGCTCCTTCCCAGTTTCTCTGAACTGATCTTAAGGTAACGGTACCGCCTACCTGACCGCAGGACAGAAAAGAGGCAGTAGGTGGAATGGCTGGTATCAGTGATCATTTTCTTGTTCTTGGTCCGACATCGCTTACAGTAGATGTCCTGGAAGTTAGGTATGCACACCGGGTTCAGAAGACCGCACCACTCTACGCAGAGCCTCGCGGTTCTGCTGCATGCTGCTTCGAAACCAAGCAGGAATCCGTTCTTGTCGGGATACTCTGGATGGTGGACATACGTAGAAGTTCTTTACTAGCTGGAAGAGCATCCTGAAGGTTAAGGCGTCGCAGGCGGTTAAAGACATTGTCGTGCATTTTTACCATCGTGTTGATATGTTTGGACCAGGTCATGTTCTCTGATACATTCATTTATAAAGAACGGTTAGGCAGTTCCATAGAATGATGTTTAAAGATTTTGGGGTTCTGCTTTCCGGATACGGTGGCAATAACGGGAGACAAACGATACAGTTTTTAAAATGACGAATATGTTCTTGAAAAGAGGACATAGCAACTTAAAATTATTAATGATGTTTATAGTTACACAAAACGCGTGTAGCTAGAGCATCGGTCAACATACAAATGTATTGTGAAATATGCATGTTATGTTGATTTACAGTTGCAAATACAACTACAGAATATCCCTAACCCAGATTCTTACCTTAACTATGGTATGACAAACAGATTATATTGCTTACATTTTATATAGTTATTTATGCAGCTGTAGGCAGAAAGGAACTGAGGGTGAGGAACATTTCCTAGCACCATCGGGTCTTGCTTTATTTGGCAAAGAGTTTTGAAAACGCCCCCTAGACTTATTTGCAAAATACGAAAACGGAGATCTCAAGGTCTACAACTTGACAATCCCCTTCTCCTCGCTAGGTCACCGCCACTAACAACAGGAGCCGCCTTCATTTATGCAGTGTCCCGTCCACTATTTTTGAATGGTGGCGAATCACAAAGAGGGAGAGAGTTCTGCACTCGAGAAACGCCTCCTTTCCATCTACACTTTTGATTGGTCAAAATGACTTCCGGTAAAGATCTGATTCGTGATCTTGACCAGAAGTATCGATTCATGGGTGGGACCTCTTCAGTCCTTTATTTATTTGGTTCGTCAAAACAAATCGAGTTTGGCGGGAATTACTTAAAGGCTTGATCGGGCAATGAAAGGAAAATGAAGTGAAGGTAAATACAAGGCCATCTGTTTAGAAAAAGCATGTGTTGCTATCCATCTGGATCAAATTATATTTCTAGTTCCGGTAATGAAAGGACAAGCAAGATCATGTGTGGCGAACGAACATCGTTTCTAAAAAGATTGCCTTTTTTAATGTTGCTTCTTTTTGTTGCTGTATGCACGCACCCAAACCTTCACCATGCGATTACGAATGCTTGCTAGTGCATTAAATCTGATTTAGCATTTATTTCCAATGCGGTTTTTATATGTTATTGCATATGGCTCTAATATTATTTACAGTCTAATAATGCTCTCTTTTTATCGTTTATGCATTAATCCCCCTTTTAATTTTCAAACCAGTGCAGTGTGTAGATGGGTGCAGAATTTGCTACAACACAGGAAGCAGACGGTTATGGTGCAAGGTACCATATCAGAATTAGGTCATGTTAAGAGTGGTTTCCCGAAGGGGCTGGTGCTGGGGGTCGCTGTTTTAACGATATATAAATGATATGGATAGGGCTATTAACAAGCCGGTTTGCGTATGACACAAAGCTAAGGTAATTGGCAGTTTACCTTGAATCTGAAATGTATAACGCATTAGTGAGGCCACATCTGTATTTACTGTGTGTAGTTTTGGTCTCTTCGCAACAAAAAAGACATAGCAGCACTAGAAAAAGTCCAGAGAAGAACGACTAGGCTGAGTTATGAGGGAAGATTATTAGGAGTTGAACCTTTTCAGTTTCAGCAAAAGGAAATTAAGAAATTACATTACTGAAATATTCACAATTATGGAAAGAATAAGTATAATGGATCAAGACTATTACCACATCGTTTTACATGTTATAAAATATGATTGTGACTATTTGTCTTTTCAGGACTATGGTAAAACAAGTCTTAAAATGAGTAGGTCAAAAGAAGCAGCAGGAAAGGCCCTCAGAAGAAAACTTGGAAATCCAACGAAAAATAAAGAAAAGACCAAACACACACATAAAGAAGGTATATCTGGTATAAGTTGTTCTATTGTTATTTTGCATTTTGAATTCTGCTTACCTAAGGATGGGCAAACAAGAATGTGTTCCTCATTTTTACTTTTGCATTTGCAGGTGTTTTATCTTTTCCAATATAGTTTGTTGAAATTAAACTTAATTTTGTAAATATGTGTCATCAATTTGGATGTTTTTTTTTTATAAATGAACAAAGCACCATATCTTCTAGTGTTTCCATTGTAAAAGGAGAAGGTTCACTCTTGACCAATGCCTAGACATTGTCCTCCGTTTCCAACCATGTAATTTTCCTTGACAGTGCCAGATGTGGACTATCACACTGTGGCTGCAGTTATAACTTCTTTCTCCCAACGTTCAAACATTGTCTGAGCCCAACTTTCTTTCCCTTACCTTTTAATTGCATTCTAGACCAGTTTAGTTGTGCTGATTTAATTTTTTAACTAATGTGTTGACCTTCTATATTAATATTGACTGCGGTGCGCTATATATCCACTTTTGTTATTCATTCATGTCTTCCAATACGTTCTCTTTATTTGTACTATTGTAGGATCCTTGAAATGTTCACTTTTGTTTTTAATTCTCTTGTTTTGTGCTTTATCTTGTATGTTTTGTAATGCAGCTTTGCAATTGTGTGATCAGTGAGAGGCACTGCACAAAGTAAAGTTTCACTGAAATATTATTATATTTGTCTAGAAGAACCTTTTTTTTTCTTCTCTCTCTTATCAGAAGTTTCCAGTACTCCTTCTTTTCAAGAATCCACCTACCACTTTTTTCATGGTCCAGTCGAAATTTCTTCATTTCGGGAAAAACTGCTCCTGTGGTATGACACGTCCAAGCGAAACCTTCCTTGGAGGACTATGGTAGGAGATCATTTTGAATCAAGTTATGTGCATCTCTTTTTTTAGGAAATATCTGTTACATTGTAAAACTATATGTATTGCAATTAAATGTCATGTTTTTTTAAATGTCTCCCATACTTTTTACAAACTTGTTTGTTTAATATTTTTACCAGATCCTATTAAAGCAGCACAGAACATAAGGCAGAGTTTCATAGTTCCCAAGGGTGCACCATGATAGTAAATCTGTGTAAATCAGATTATCAGTATGACTTTATACAGTAGGTGAAAACTGGAACATCTCCAGTATTTGAACATAATAGGGACAGAAATTGGAGGTTAGTACATTTTGAAAGAGACAGTACTGCTACAGTAAAGTATTTCATCGAAGGTCGCACACGGTGCAGCAAGCATCTTGCGCAAGGCATGAACATTCACTGCACCACCGTGTTCCCATGTTTAATAACATGCTTTAACTCCTATCATCATGAAAATGATATCACGTATACCTCTCAGTATTTTAATTATTCAGAGAGCTGTAATATCACAAATGTAATAGATTCTGTGCCCTGTTGGAGGAAGAGAAAGCCCAGAAGCACGTAGTGATTCACACACATAGAGCACATAGAAGATCAAATACAAAACAAAGCATTTAACATGCCACTTTAGTTACGATGGGATTTGAGAAACTAGTAAATTAAACAATTTTATGATGAAGTTTATAATGTTCTACTTTAATGGCAAAATAAACTACGTGATTAAAGTGGAAATTTCGAGATTAAAGTTGACATTTTATGTTTTTTTTCCCCACTGTGTGCCTTTTTATTTTTCTCTGTACCCTAATGAGCTTTCATATGAAACTTAGACGGTGGGCTACGACTCGCCATTTCACGGTGACTCTGATATCTGACAACTTCTTTTTTTATTTCGGGCACTGTGCGACTTTGTGAACTTGAGCTTTCGAGTTTCTCCAACACGCTATGCCACTCGATCAACTTCCTTTTGTTGTTTATACCACTGTTTAAACCAACAAATAGTACGTTTTTGCTTGTCTCCACTTGGTTTTCGTTGAAATTCTATTTTCCCTCGTGCTTTTGCTGTTGCCTTTTCACAGAACACTGAGCTTAAGGGCTGTTTATATTGATTTGCATATTCAAAGAGGCGTAATTCTGGGAGGAGTTGGGGTGGGGCAGCAGGCGCGTGCACATGCATTAATTTTCACGCTGACCGGGATTTATGTAGCGGAAGAATGTGGAAGCTGGCGTTCGCACAGATTTCTGCATCTGGATTTTTTTGTGCGTAAGCACATTTCCGCTTTTGTGCTTGCGTCATGTTATAGTGCGAATTCTATGCATGAGGCCCCTGATCATTATTTTTTCATTTACCACAGTAATAAAACAACACAGTATGTTTATATGTAAGCCTTAATATGCTTGTACTGGTGGACCATTTATTTGTTTAGTAATTTCAATGCCGGTTTCCCTTGAATAGGACTGCACAACTGTCTAGAAATATGTCTGGTATGATGTTTTTTGTGTATAAGATGTACAAGTTCAACAGTGAAAGAAGTGTACTTTAATAAAAAAAAATGCCAATATTCATCAATGTAAGCAGATCTGTAAAAATATAACGTATAGCAAATAATTCCAGTATTTGTATGCAATTGTTTTGTAGGCTGCACTGGAGCAGGACATTAACAAAAGGGCCTATGCAGGTAGTTTATTTATTTGCATATGTCTACAGTTTTGTTGTATATGTTCAGCAAAATAATAATATAATTTGATTCAAATATGTCACCCTTTCAATCTTATGTTTTCAAGATAATTTCTCATTTTATTCTTTATAGGCACCTTATTTTCTGTTTTTCCGTTTATAAAATTAAAAATATTATGGGGTAATTTTAAAAAGAATGACATCTTCTGTTAATGTTACTGTCCATGTGCTTTATTTTCCTTCTCCATTGCAAGAACATTTATTTTTGGTTGATGGGCAATGCTGAATTGGCTTCCTGATTGAATGGGTATTGTCTGCGATAAACTGACATACACTGTCCAGTTTTGGCTCCTCTGTTGTAACTGACTCTCCTTTTCATGTGTCATGGCCACACTAGCCTTGTTTTATAATAAGTGGGAATGACATTTTAAAAATGAAGGAGCCTTCATTGATTGTAGGATTTAAAAGGATTCCCCTTATTTAATCTTGCTCTATTGTACATATTTTACATGAAATTATTCATCCCAAAAGTAATTCAGAGTTCAAGTTGATTGTCATGTGAAAATAGAATATAGTACAATGAAATTCTGACTTGCATGTCTCCTTAGGACATTTGACAATAATACTACGCCAACACATACACAGACAAATCAAAAATATATATATAGCTTGGAACAGATATATATAAATAATACAATATATTTCAAATATGTGCGCATGTATGATGTATGTACTGTATACATTCACTTTAACATGGGTAGCGACATTCTTTGCATATTCTACAACTCTGTGATGCCAGTGTGATTTCTACACTGTGGTGTGTCAGGCTGGTAACATTGCTTCAGGAGAGGCCCACCGAATCGCCCATGAGCTGATTAAGAGGGCAGGCTCAGTTACAGGACACACACTCTTAACTCCATGGAGGTAGTAGTGAGGGAGAGAATTAAAACAAAACTGACGGGGATTAAGAACAATGGGGCACATCCTCTCGATGATACACTATAAGTAATTACGTTCAGGTGGGAAATTATTCAGCAGAAGTGTGTCAAGAGTTGCTACTGGGACTCCTTCATGTCTACACCAATGTGCCCTTCTTGTGTGTTACTGGGACTGCTCTGTTATCATTAGCCAAGTCAGACGTTTTCTTGTTTTAATTGTTTGTGTGTATTTTTGGAGAGTTTTTGATTGTTATAATATTTATTGAGCTTCTGGAAGAAGCTAAATTTCCCTTTTGGGAGAAATAAAGTTCACTCTGTTTGTCTTTCTATATGATATGAGACATAGAGAGAGATGCACAGTGTTTGTTATGTTCCAGTATTTGCTGTTGTGACCAGCTGTTCGGTAAACTTATGGTCTGTGGATAGAAGCTATTCCTGAATTTCTGGTGTGCATGTAAATGGCCCATACCATTTGATAGAAGAAAAGGATGAGAAACGTGACCATGCAGGTTGGCTGAGGTCTTCAGTTATACTGTTTCACTTTGTAGGGCAGTGAGTATTCTATGTGTGCTGAAAGAGAAGGCAGCTGGATGCCAGTAATATTCTGTGTCACCTTCAGAACCCTTTTCATTTCTTTATAATCTTGAGCCGATCTGGGGCCGTACTAAGATGTGGTTCAGCCTGTGTGGATGGGCTCCACTGTGCGTTGGTGGGCCTGGTTGAGAATAACTGGAATGTGTTGCACCCACTTCAAGTCATTAGTGGTAGTCACTTAAAAAAATTATAGCTGCTTATTGCTGACTCTCCCAATAGCATCTCCTCCAGTGTAGATGGAAGTGTGCTCAGACTTCTTCTTCCTGATGTCTATGATCAGCTGCATTTCTTGACACCATTGAGTCAGGAGATAAACCTCTTCTCTATAAGCTGTATCATCATTGTTGGCAATCAGGCCTTTGATGTGGTGTCATCAGTACATTTTAATGTTGGATAAGGTATAGTGATGTTACTTGCTGTAAGTATGCAATAATGTCATTTTTATGATATAGGCAATTTTGAATTACTATTTCATGTGTTGATCAAGCTGTCTTATGTAAGTGCTTTTTAATAGACAATAGAGGGCCAATGCCGATTCTAACAGCAACATGGTGGGAAGCAGCAGATTTCAGGCCACATTCACATACAGGCAGGAGCTCCAAATCATTTCAACAGTATGCAGTTTGTCTGTGGATGGAAGCAATAGCAGGGTATGAAAATTGGGCTCCATATGCTCATTAGTATTGCATGAAATGCTTGTAAGCCTTTACACGCAACACCTTTGATAATACCTGTGTTCTTTAAACGTCCATCAGATGTATTTATCAAATGGCTGCAGGCATTCATGTTTTAATTAAGGAGGGATAATGGCACAAATATTAATCGCAAGACTGCTTCAAATACGTTCCCAAACTTGGCATAGGTCCAAAATACAAGTAGGTTACAGTATACCTTTATAATAAGTTTCTTATTGTTTTTGAGATACTCTTTTTATTATTTCTTTGGAAATTTGTAATTTTTCCCTTTTCTATTTCTTTAGTGTGGGTTTCGGAAATTATGCTACAGCAGACACAGGTCGCTACAGTAATTGACTACTATAACAAGTGGATGAAGGTGGGAACTTAAATCTTGAATTCTAAGTGTTTTAGACTTTGGGTATTTCAGCCAGGTATGTTTGTTTTAGGGTTTCAGTTATTTTTTTATTTAATATGCAGCACTGTGTCATTATTGTCTCGTGTACAAAGTACAGATTAGGAACTGTGTAAAACGTAGTTCATGCATTTGGCTGTTTGTCACAACTGCTTGCTAGGTCTTGTTATCTTTTGTAATTATCTGATGAAAGTATTCTTTCAGACTGTCATTTGGACTGAAAGTGTGACATTACAGTTCATATACTTGCCTTTCTAACTACAAAACTATCAACTCTGTGATTTCCATTTTTAATATTTAGAGATGGCCTACACTTCAGAAGCTTGCCGAGGCTACATTAGAGGTAGTGTTGCACTTTGTTTTCAGTTTTTTAGTGCATTTTTGAAATAATAAAAATGCATTTTGAAGTATCTGTTTCAGTCACTTTATTATTCCATACTGGCAAATATTGATTAAAAATAAAATTAGTCTTAATTTATTTAAATTCTAAGCCTTTGCTGATACTTTATGATTGCTTTAATATTTCAATAGGAAGTGAATGAAATGTGGGCAGGCCTTGGCTATTATTCACGAGGAAAGAGACTGCATGAGGGGGCAAAAAAGGTATCTTTAAACATGGCATAGCCATTTTTAATGTCGGTGGTAGAATCGAGATAATTAAAGAGCAATGTGGAGCGTTATAGTCTGTCATGCCTAATTAAAAAAACAAGATTCAAAAGAGGACCTGTGGCCAAGGTACCCTGGTTTGGTCTATGAGTTCACTGCTGAAACTCCTCTTGCTAACTGGTTTACCTGTTCAGAATCTTATTAATAAAAGGCACCATAGTGACTAAACAGACAAATAGACAAAATAAAGTTTCTGCTAAGTTTAGTTTAGAAGTCAAAGTAAGCATCCATCCATTCTCCAACCTGCTGAATCCGAACACAGGGTCACGGGGGTCTGCCGGAGCCAATCCCAGCCAACACAGGGCACAAGGCAGGAATCTAATCCTGGGCAGGGTGCCAACCCACCGCAGGACTCAAACTAAGCAGTGTTCAATAATTTTAAATATGAGAGTTAAATGTATTTAAAATAGACTGCCCAGTAAAGTGCCAAATCAATTGCTCATGATTTTAGCAACATTGCTGAAAAGTAAGTGGAGATATCTCTCTATCTATATCTCTATCTATCTCTATGTACAAATAAATACAAAAATTGTAAGGCTTTTCTGTCTGTCGTGCAAAAACTCACTTATCCCTGGCTTTTGAAGCTTGATCTTGTTCTCAGTCGACAACTTATGGTGTGACACATGCAATACACCCCATGTTTTTTGTGACTATGGGGTGTTGAGCTCTTAATCATCGTCATTGATGGCACAGATGCTGCTGCTGCTGTGCGCCTGATGTTCCAAGATATGCACACCACTACTCATAAGTGTCGCTGACTGATCACGATGCTGGTCTGATACGGATTGGGCTTCAACTCACTTATACAGCTGCGAGAGATGTTGCAGCATCCCCTTGTGTGCTGCTTCACACATACCTGACACAGTGAGTTAGGCTGACCATATCCACCACTACTCTGACATAGACGTGATCCCTCAATTATACATGCAGCCCAGACTGGCTATGATTTAATCCCCCGACAATACATGCACAGCCCCAAGCACACCTGACGGGCAATGGCAACAGTGTGCACTATGCTGCATTGCTTGCACGTCAAGTATGGTCCAGCAAAGATGCTGAAGGTTGGGCACGAAACCCATGACTGCTTCCTTTCATGAGAGGTGCAAGCAACAGCGTCTTCCACACTCTTCCAGGCCACAACCCAGTCAGGATATGAAATGTGATAACAGGTGTTGACAGAGACCTTTGTTGCACAAGCTGGCTGAATCTTTTTCTTGCTCATGTAAGTCAGACATTTGTTTACCTGCCCCAAGCCTTTACCACCTTCAGCTGTCGACCAAGGTTGTGTCCTTCTCCACACTGTTACCTTGGTTTATGTGTGTCTGTTTATGGCTGGAATCGTAGTACACACCCTGTGAAACTCACTGTTCAGAGTGAGCACACAAACCACCAGAAAAAACAACAGCATCATCCAAAGGTCGAGTAGACTCAACTTGCCTCATCATGATAGAAAAGTGCAAACAAAGCAATGCCACAAAGAATGATCTAATCTGATATAGTCACCATTTATACAGTATGCACCATAACATGTGTATTATATCCAACATGTGCTTCAGTAAATGAAGCAATTTTTATTTTTCCCCAAATATTCTTAAAGCCAAGATAGTATGGCAACTTCCAGCCACTCCAAAACCAAAGCATCAACCTCCTACTTTTGAAGATAACTTTTCTTTTTGACTTACTCAGATTAAACATATTTGTATAGGAATTGATTTTGAAGTATATTTACAACAAGATAGCGGACAGTATTGTTATAATTAACATAAGAAAACCTATATTATTAACATCCAGGTTATGTTAAGCTTCAATGGACAGATGCCAAGAACAGCAGAAAATCTTCAGAAAGAGTTACCTGGCGTGGGCAGGTATACTGCTGGAGCAGTAGCGTCTATTGCTATGGGACAGGTAAAGTCCATCAAGAAAATTACTATGAATCAATACTAAAATAAACCAGTTTTTCATGACTTTTTGATACATTGTTTAAAATAGCCTAATAATCTTATTTTCATCATATTTTTCTTTATTAGGCAACTGGAGTCGTTGATGGCAATGTGACTAGAGTGCTGTGCCGGTCACGTACAATTGGAGCAGACTGCACCAGTCCTGTTGTAATGGAGGCGCTTTGGTATGTAAAGTTTAGGTGCTTGTTACTCTTCTCAGACTGTTTAATGCAATCTTTTTGTATTTAGGTTTACAGTTAGGTCCATAAATATTTGGACAGAGACAACTTTTTTCTAATTTTGGTTCTGTACATTACCGCAATGAATTTTAAATGAAACAACTCAGATGCAGTTGAAGTGCAGACTTTCAGCTTTAATTCAGTGGGCTGAACAAAAAGATTGCATAAAAATGTGAGGCAACTAAAGCATTTTTTAACACAATCTCTTCATTTCAGGGGCTCAAAAGTAATTGGACAAATTAAATAACTGGAAATAAAATGTTAATTTCTAATACTTGGTTGAAAACCCTTTGCTGGCAATGACAGCCTGAAGTCGTGAACTCATGGGCATCACCAGATGCTGGGTTTCCTCCCTTTTAATGCTCTGCCAGGCCTTTACTGCAGTGGCTTTCAGTTGCTGTTTGTTTGTGGGCCTTTCTGTCCGAAGTTTAGTCTTCAACAAGTGAAATGCATGCTCAATTGGGTTAAGATCAGGTGACTGACTTGGACATTCAAGAATTTTCCACTGCTTTGCTTTAATAAACTCCTGGGTTGCTTTGGCTGTATGTTTTGGGTCATTGTCCATCTGTATCATGAAACGCCACCCAATCAATTTGACTGCATTTAGCTGGATTTGAGCAGACAGTATGTCTCTGAACACCTCAGAATTCATTCGGCTGCTTCTGTCCTGTGTCACATCATCAATAAACACTAGTGTCCCAGTGCCACTGACAGCCATGCACACCCAAGCCATCACACTGCCTCCACCGTGTTTTACAGATGATGTGGTATGCTTTGGACAATGAGCTGTTCCACGCCTTCTCCATAGTTTTTTCTTGCCATCATTCTGGTAGAGGTTGATCTTGGTTTCATCTGTCCAAAGAATGTTTTTCCAGAACTGTGCTGGCTTTTTTAGATGTTCTTTAGCAAAGTCCAATCTAGCCTTTCTATTCTTGAGTCTTATGAGTGGCTTGCACCTTGCAGTGCACCCTCTGTATTTACTTTGTATGCAGTCTTCTCTTTATGGTAGACTTGTATATCGATATGCCGACCCTATGGAGAGTGTTGTTCACTTGGTTGGCTGTTGTGGAGGGGTTTCTCTTCACCATGGAAATGATTCTGCGATCATCCACCACTGTTGTCTTCCATGGACACCCAGGTCTTTTTGTGTTGCTGAGTTCACCAGTGCTTGCTTTCTTTCTCAGGATGTACCAAACTGTAGATGTGGCCACTCGTAATATTGTAGCAATTTCTCGGATGGGTTTTTTCTGTTTTCGCAGCTTAAAGATGGCTTCTTTCACCTGCATGGAGAGCTCCTTTGACCGCATGTTGTCTGTTCACAGCAAAATCTTCCACATGCAAGCACCACACCTCAAATCAACTCCAGGCCTTTTATCTGCTTAATTGATAATGACATAACGACGGACTTGCCCACACCTGCCGATGAAATAGCCTTTGAGTCAATTGTCCAATTACTTTTGAGCCCCTGAAATGAAGGGATTGTGTTAAAAAAATGCTTTAGTTGCCTCACATTTTTATGCAATCGTTTTGTTCAACCCACTGAATTAAAGCTGAAAGTCTGCACTTCAACTGCATCTGAGTTGTTTCATTTAAAATTCATTGCGGTAATGTACAGAACCAAAATTAGAAAAAAGTTGTCTCTGTCCAAATATTTATGGACCTAACTGTATGTTACCATTAAGAGTGGCATGATGGCCCAGTGCTTTAGAACTGATGTGCAGACATGCTATTGATCATTGTCCTTGTTATATTTGAGTGTTTTATTCTTTTGTTTGTTGGTGGAATTTCATCCAGATACTTCAGTTTTCTCCATCATCTCTAGAGAAGTGATGTTTGAATTAATTGGCAATTCCAGATTTGCCTGTTGTGAGCGTTGGTGTGTATAAGGGTCAGACTGTTATTAAATCATTTAAAAAAATAAAAATAAAAATAACCTTATAATAGAGCATCGTCTTACATTAGTGTATATAGCAGACAACAGCCCTAGATGGTCTGATTTTGTACACACTCATATAGGGCAAAATGAGAACTGTTAGTTAACTTAAAACCCTGCATTTTTGAGTTCTGAGAGGAAAAAAACAAGTATCTAAGGAGAAACACATGGGGAAAAATAGACAATAAGTGAACTCCACATAAAAAATGACTAGACTGCACTCATTAAAATACTGGTTCTTTAATGTCACTTTATGGTTCTTTACTGGGTTGTGTGTTTTCCCATAGAACTATTGCTTGACAAAGCACCATTTAATTCTAGGAAGGGTTCTTTGTGCTTTGAAAAACTTCCTAATATGTAGAAAAAATAGTTTACGGTAGGCAACCTAGCAGGATACAAACAGATTAAGAAAATATGGAGTTAGTCTGTGTTGTTGAATGCAGCAAATGTCCTTTTAAAATGAGCCATTGGTATTTCACAAATCTATCATCATCTGTTCATGGTTATCTATGGAGCTGGTTACGGATTTCAATAAATACACCTTCTTGTGAGTGGGTCTCTTGGTAAAAATGGTTCCCTATGGCATCACTCTGAAGGCACCTTCATTTTCAAGAGTGTAGTCAATTGAGCAGCACGCGTAGTCCCACTTAGTCTTCCACTGTACTACTCGTAAGTGCTGCTTCCTTTTTATTTATTAGGCGTCATTCTAGTTAGCACTATATTGCTTGGTTTAATGTATACAGCAAAGTTAGATTCATTAAAACACATATTATTACCACCTATAGGTTTTGATTTGTTGCATCTGAGAAAAGTGCAGTATTTAGAGTGTAGCTTCATCCTATTTTCACAAGTTTGTTGCAATGTGAATTATTTTTGGCAATAGTATAGGATTTTGTTGCAGCCTTAACCAAGAGTGTCATCCTTTATTTTGAGTTGCAATAAACCCAGATGCAGTAACTTCATATTCCAATGAAATTAAATATTTGCTTGTGTAATACTTTAGTTCCAAGACACTGAAACACTCTGTGGCAAAATGGAGAAATATTGATTGGTTTATTTATTCTCTTAGGTAATGTGCAAACATACAGTAGGTGGGCTACAATGAACAGAAGGAAACATACTGTATATATCTCCATGAAACCAGGTTTTAATGGCTTGTAATAGCACTTTATGTCTATGCTTATTAACGTAGAATAAATCATGGCTATGTTTCTCAGTATTAGTATTGCACCTAATGAGAAGTTTTACTTGTGTGTCTTCTGTTTCTGTTTAAAGGCGTCTCTCCAATTCTTTGGTAGACCCAAGCAGGCCTGGAGATTTTAATCAGGCTCTAATGGAACTTGGTGCTACTGTGTGCACACCAAAAGCCCCTCGCTGCTCCATCTGCCCTGTAAGAATGCACTGCCGATCATTTGAAAAGGTACGCAGTAGGTTGGGAAATTTCAAATGTGTTAATTTCAAGGTGTATTTCTGGTGATATACTGTCAACAATTGCTACTTTATTTCTAGATCCATGTACAAAAAAGTATTGTTTGATAATATTAAATTAATTTAATACACTATAATCTGTCTTACTTTAAAAGCATTTGATTACTTTTCCTGTACTTGTTTGTATTTCTACTGTCTTACAGAGTGAACCATTGCTTTGATTATTACTACCACTAGGTGGCAGTGTCTGCACATAAATATTTACAAGAACTGAACATGTTAAACCCACATAATCCAAATATTTGCATTGTACGGTGCCTAAACCATGACATGTCATGGTGTCTTATGTTTGGATACATCAAAATTATTTTAGGTGTCAGTGTTTGCATTTCTCTTGTTTTGGAATTCATAAAGTAAGCATGAATCATTCACCATTTCGAGTGTTTTTACTGTTAAAATGTATTCTGTCTAAAACAGGGGTATTCAACTCCAATCCTGGCGGGCCGCAGTGGCTGCAGGTTTTCATTCAAACCCTTTCCTCATTAGTGACTAGTTTTCACTGCTAATTAAGTTCTTTTCCCATCATTTTAATATTTCTGTTTTTAAGGATTCACTCCTCAGAACTGATTCTTTTCTTTATTAAATGGCATCCAAGTAGAAATGAGATGTGACGTGAATTAACGGCTAAATCGGGGCTTCAAACTTCAACCAGTTTCTTAATGAGAAGCCGGTTCTTGCTGTTAATTAAACCCATCATTTAATTCCATGACTTGTTTTACTCTCATTTTTGCCACAGAAGATGTTTTCAAAACTGTTGATTTTCTGTTTTTTTCTAATAGCACTGTCAAATGTTTTGGTGACCTGAGCAGATCACCCTTACTGAGACCTTCACCTTTCTTTATTCTTAGATATTGTGTGATGGACGCAGGTTAGCAGGTCTTGCGGTGGTGCAGTGGTAACGCTACTGCCTCGCAATTAGGAGACTTGGGTTCGCTTCCCGGGTCCTCCCTGCATGGAGTTTGCATGTTCTCCCCGTGTCTGCGTGGGTTTCCTCCCACAGTCCAAAGACATGAAGGTGCGCTGGCGCCCTGCCTGGGATTTGTTTGTGCCTCGCGCCCTGTGTTGGCTGGGATTGGCTCCAGCAGACCCCCATGACCATGTGTTAGGATATAGCAGGTTGGAAAATGATTGACTGACTGACTACATTAAGAAATAAATAAAATAAGAAAAATAAAATAAGAAGACATTCCAGGTTTTGCAGTTAAAATTAAGGCAAAAGAAGTTAATTTGCAGCAAAAACTAGGCCCTAATTAAGAAGATGGTTAGAATGAAAACCTGCAGCTACTGCAGCCCTCCAATTGGACACCCCTGGTCTAAAATGTTTTGTATTTTAAAAACAACTACTTACTTTAGTTATTCATATTGTTTTTGTTTTTGCTTTGCATTACGTGGGTACAGGGTGGCATTGTCGTGTAATGACACAGTGATTATGGCTGCTGCCTCTTGGATCCACTGTCCTGAGTTTGAATCACATGTAGGGGTCCTTGTTTGTGTGGTGTGTACAGTTTCTCCCTGTTTTTGTGTGAGTTGTCCTCTGCATATTAGGCTTTTCTTCATACATCGCCAAAGATATACTGTATATTTTAGGTGGACTGGCAAATTCTTATTGGCCTGTGTGAATATGAGTGTAGGCATGAACGTGAGTTGGCACAGCAATGGACTGGCTTACTTTCCTGGACTGTTTCGTGTCTTGTGCCCAAAGCTAGTAGTATAGGATATGGCCCCATATGACCATGAACTATATTAAGTGAGTTTGAAAATGTTGTGATTCATTTGAGCAATATGCCATTTGGGTAGCACTTACACTCAAATCCATCATTTTATAAATGAATAACAATTATTTTTTGAAACAAACATGAAACCACTTTTGCCTTAATTCTGACAACGCAGTGATTAGTGCTGCTGCTTCACAGATCCCCAATCCTGAATTCGAATCCCATGCCTTGAGGGTATTCATCTGGATTTTTGCATGTTATCTGTGTGCCTGCTTTCGTTTTCTTTTCACATCCCTAAGAAGTGCATGTCAGGCTGATTAGCAGTTTTTGGGTTAAATTTAAGTAATCATGCAACACTGCAAAGATAAGAAGTATGTTTCTGTACATATTCACCATATAAGCATTATTCTTTTAAATTATTTGTAGTTTGGTTTCACAGCTTTATGACCCAAACTTGTCATCTCCATAATATTTGTCCACAGAAGAGGTTTATGTAATACCATTTTTCTAAAATCAAGCTTTCCTAAGAAGACTCATTTCTGAAGCGACTTGAGCTTAGCAGCCTTGTGTCTTAGAGTCCTGATCCTTATTCATGCCATTGCTGTGCCTGCAGTTTAAATTTTTTTTAAAGTGAAAATTACTCCTTCACTGTGATTTATCTGTCATTAAATAATATAACACTGCCATAAACCTGTTTTGAAAGCAGTTAAGCAGGTTTTCAGTTCTTGATCAATACTGTGAAATGGTTTTGAGTGTGGTTACAGTATGTTATCTTTAGGTGGAGCACCAAATGAAAACGGCATCCAACAGGCTTTTAGGAAAATCCGGGCTGGAATTCTCTCCTGTTCCTGATATTGAAAGCTGTGGTAAGATATATGCTTTAATTCCTACTTGATTAATTTTCGTCCTTGCAAGCATTCAGTTAATTTGTCTAATTTTGATTAACTATATGTAATAGCTCTGTACTCTGAAGTCCATGTAGATGAGTAGACCTCATACTATTATGAGTAAGCCTGGCAACCATGGAGAGAAAACCAGGATTAAGATGAAATGCACAATTCATAAGTATAAGGGAGAACGAGAACAAAGATTGAGATGAATACTGGTAGTATCTTACAAAAAAATCATTTGTCTTTTGTAGCAAGGTTGGCATATTAAACATAGTACT
The DNA here is from genome assembly GCA_026402145.1 of Polypterus bichir lapradei. Taxonomy (NCBI): domain Eukaryota; kingdom Metazoa; phylum Chordata; class Cladistia; order Polypteriformes; family Polypteridae; genus Polypterus; species Polypterus bichir. The sequence continues at coordinate 111,277,744 of JANRMT010062856.1, forward strand.
GTAACATCTGCCCTAATCTGTTGATTATTCTCAAAATCCATTCCCATGCCTTCATTTATGAATAAGACTACCAGCCACTGAAAGTTCCCTACTTTTAGGCTGGGATTCATATTTCCCATTCATGTCTGTTTTGTTATTTTTATGTTAACACTGCTGATCATTTAGTTTCTAAATGTCTAGGAATCTTTTTCTATGTGCCTTGTGTTTTGTGGGTGCTGCCCCAAGAGCTATGGCTACCTGCCCAGCACTGTCAAGGGACTGCCCTCAGCCCAATAAAGACTGATGAAATCCCATAGTCCTTTGCAGTTAGTTGAATGTGCTAGCACTGGTGAGTTTCTATTGTGATTTTTTTTTTTTCCCTGTGTTTTGTATGCTTTTCTGGATTGTTGACCTCTTTTTTTGACTATTCGTTGGATTTGTTTATTGGGACATTGTTTGACTTGGATTGCCTTTATTGTCTTTTGTGCCCATCAGAGCTTCTTTTATTTACAGAGCTTTTTGAAAAGTAAATATTTTTATTCATACAGATTTTACTTTTGCCCCTTTTAGTGACAAAACCAAAGTTTGATGTTCCCAAACCAGTGAGCATTTTGAGTCATTTTTGAGACTTTAATGCTTAGAAGCCCCGAGTTCACAACACAGCAATGGGCTCTTTTCTGAGAGATCCAAAAAAGTCTGACTTGCAGGTGACAACTCTCCTTCCAACCAGATCACACTTAACAGTGGGCCACTTTGACTCCGCTTTGGCATAATCTAGTGTCATGCTTAAACAACAAATGTAATACCACTAATACGGTCCATCTGAAATAGGTCATATATCTCTATACAAAAAAGAAAAGCGGTTGACAGGATTAAAACATTTCCCTGATTGCTACCATAGGTATGTGAGGACAAACGTCTTTTCTGATTATGAGGTACTAACAGTTTCCCCCTTTACGACTGTGGCTTAATAATAGTAATAATTTTAATAATTCCTTATATCTATGTAGCATTTTTCTCACTACTCAAAGTGCTTTACATCATGAGGGTGGAGACTCTTCAACCACCACTATTGTGCAACATCCACCTAGATGATGCAACAGCAGCTATTTTGCACCAGAACACTCGCCATACATTAGCTGTTAGATGGTGAATGGGTGAGAGACAGTTAGCCAATTAAAGACAGGGGCCAGAATGACCAGGCCATGGTGGGAAATTTAGCCAGGACATCAGGATACACCCTATGGTTTACAAAGGTCACCCAGGGATCTTTTACAACTACAGAGAGAATTTTGCGTGTCATTTGAAGGACGGTGCCATTTTTGCAGCACAGCCTCCCTATCAGTGCACTGGGGCAATAGGATCCACATTTAGACTACAGGGAAAGTGCCCCCCTGCTGGCCTAACCAACACCTCTTCCAGCAACAACCCAAACTTTCTGTGGTTGGTCCCTCATCCAAGTACTGGCTGGGCCCGAACATGTTTAGCTTCAGGTGGATGACCTGTTGAGTTTTATATAACTACAGCAATATCAGCACTTTGAAGTTCAAGTTCAATTTATTGTCTTATGTGTATGGACCAATAGACTAGTGGCAGAATTTATAATACAAGCAACAGACTTTATCTTTTTTCCAACCACTTTTGTCAGTATAAGGTAGAAATCGATAGTGTAGTCCATTGTCTGATTTTCTGTAGTGCTGAGGTGCCAGTTAACTGTTTTTTTTTATTGTATAAGCTTTGGCCAGTGTGACAGCGATTAAATAAGGGCTACCGTGCATACGAGAGATCAAATCCTAGCACACACATTATAGAGTTGTTTACTAGATGTTGGTTGATCATAGTTACAAATTGCCAGTTTTCCTTTCTTTGTTAGAATATGTCGATTGGTCTCCGGGTGGTTTGTCATGTGGTGGGTGCAGCAATGCGCTGTAATCGGCGTACGCTCCCAACTTCCTCTTCCTCCTTCTCATTCTGTCTGTTCACAGTAATTGATGCATTATAAGATGATGTTGAGGAGGTTATTATTATATCATTGTACTGTGGCCATTATGGATATTGTTCATCATTGGTTAGCAAATGGAATGTTGCTACTTTTCGTTATTGATCATAAGAGGGAAAGTTAGATAATATCTGAAGCCAGGGAAGTTGAGTTGGTAGTAATGTACCCAAAATGATGTGCATCATAGGATTTAAGTGTACAGGTATGTCTACCACGTGTCTGTATAGGATAGTCGACTCTCTAAAGTAGTGTGTGATTTTATATATATATATATATATATATATATATATATATATATATATATATATAATATATATAAGTCCTAAACAATATGGAGCTTCGTGCCAGTATTATTCTTGGCCAATTCTACTATCCTCTGTAGTACTTTGCAGTCCTAAGCTGATCAGACATCGTACTACATTGTTATGAAATGAATGAGGGTAGATTCCACACTATACTTACTGTATAGAAGATGATAAGCATAGGACTTTTCTTTTGGTGTCGAAGGACCTAATGGCATTGGTGAGTCTTATTTTTGAAAGTGGAGATATGCTGTGCCCACTTCAGGTCTTCTGTGATGAAGACTACAAGAAATTTAAAGCTGATGACCATCTCCATTGTATCCTCTTAAATGCAGATGAGTGCATGATCTGCTTCATCAAATCTGTGAACAGCTCCTGTTTTTTTTGCTGGCAATTGTAGAGAGATTGTTGTTCTGCCATGAATGTGTTAGAATGCTAGTTTCTTTTCTGATATATACTGATGTTAGAATGCTTATGGCACTCTTATTTTTAGTAGTACAGTATATGTTTATTGAACGTGTATTCTTCTTAAATGTTTGAAGAAAATTGTGGATTCATGGAACATGTGAGCAAATGTTATCTCTTTTGAAATGAAGGAGTGCAAACCTGAACATTTCTTATTAAAGGCTCTGTGGTTACATATAAGAACAGCAGGTGTTTTTAGTCATTATTGTTTGTACTGTAAATATAGTTAAGAATTACTTAACACGAATCAATTTGGGATAATTCAGTTGTGCTGTTTACATATGTACTTTGATATTAAAATTCCTCCAGAATATCTGTGGGGACCTTGTCCAGCACAGGGGTTTGTGGGACGTGTAAATTCCACATGGGTATATGAATTGGGAGCGCTAAACAATCTGCCACCATGCCATTCTTATTGAAAAAGATAGCACTTCTGGGCATGGAATATTTATTTGTCCTTGATTGTTCTGGTCACCATAAAATGTAACTTCATCTTATTTAACAGAAAACACAGGATGCAAATCAGCTTACCAAATGTGCTCCTTATTCCTTCTGACACTTTCTGAAACCTTGTGGGGAAAAATACCCTATGTAACGGCCTCATCTTTTTTTATCAAACTAGGGGGCTCTGCCCCCTGCTCGCTTTGCTTGCCCACCCCCGTGTTTGGTTTACCGGATATACAGTACAATACAATTTATTTTTTGTATAGCCCAAAATCACACAAGATGGGCTTTAACATGCCCTTCCTCCTGACAGTCCCCCAGCCTTGACCCTCTAAGAAGACCAGAAAAAAACCCTTGTAGGGAAAAAAATCGAAGAAACCTTGGGAAAGGCAGTTCAAAGAAAGACCCCTTTCCAGGTAGGTTGGGCTTGCAGTGAGTGTCAAGAAGGGGGTCAATACAATACAGTACAATACATAGAACAGAATAAACCCTCAATACAGTATAAAAATAAAAATTCTAGAAGTACGGAGTAGAATTTCACATGAGATGATATCACATATGATTTGGATTTATTTAGAGTCCTGGAGACCTCATCCATCAAGATGCCTCCCCCATTTTGCCATTCCACATCTGAAATAGTGCTAATCCGATGAAAGGACCCCTCTTTCCCATGATTCCTGCAATCCTCCATCAGGGATGACTTTACCTTAGGCAGGCAATATACAATTTAAAGAGATCGTAATTTTCTTGTGAATTGTTACATATACATTATTTTCACTTTTACTTTAAAAACTTTTGTAAAAACAATACTTGTCCCTTATTTCCGGCCCCGTGCGTGGTTACATCTCTTTCTTGCCAGACATATAATGCTGCTCGTGTTGTGGGGGTGTGGGGATTTGGCTGAACTCACACTAAGAATATGCCTTTGGATCATCTGCTGTCTTTTTGCTGCTTGCGAGCTGCCTCTTCTGCTTGTCGCATGTCGTTGTTTTAAGAGCTGGGAGCACATGATGCATGTCTGGCAAATGCAATCCAACAACTGCTAGGTTAGATGTCTGTGGACTTGTTTTAAATGATGGCTCACTGCCTGGTCTCGCGTGACGTTGTAAAAACAATACTTGTCCTTTATTTCCGGCCCCGAGCGTGGGTAAATTCTTTCTTGCAGGACGTATAACGCTGCTCGCATGGTTGGGGAATGGATGGAGAAGGTCAGCTGCTGTCGCGCTGCCCTTCGATCTTTTTAAAGCCTGTACAGCCGCTGTTCCTTTTGCTACTTTGTGTCTCTGCTGCTCGTGTTGTGATCACTTCTCCGTGATCATAAATATACATCTCACTGAATTGTGTTTTCTTTGAAAGTAAATTTGTCGTTGGTTTAACTGTTGCGGGTCCACAGATTCTCTTACTGTATGTTCCATTATTGTGTAAATCTACGTTTTGTGCATTGAATGATGCGAATGTGAAAATACTTTTCTTCTGCTGTTTTCCTTTTATTTCTGACCTCTCTTTTCAGTTACACATGGTCCTGATTAATTATTTTTTTTTTGTGCTAATGCGATCTTTTATTTGTCGACGTTTTCATTTATAACATATTGTCCTTTATACGCTTTATATGTACTGAGACACCTTGTATTGGTGGTGTGTGCTGCTTCCCTTTTCTTTTATTTGTCTTTCGTGATTTGAACGTGAAGATCATGTATCATCTCCTAGTCATTCATTCCACAGGATTTTTTTATAATAGAGAGACTATCACATGATTAGATTAATATAAAGAACTTTTTTTTTTTCTTCTAAAGTCATTTTCTATATTTTGTGTAAAGAAGTACATATTGGAATTTGTAAAATCTTGTAATCTTGGCAAAAATTGCTACTGTTTTGCTTCTTCTCCCAGAAGGGGGGCAAGTTATTTTGTAACGTTCCTCAGTGGATAACTATCCATCCATCCATCCATTACCCAGCCCGCTATATCCTAACCACAGGGTCACGGGGGTCTGGTGGAGCCAATCCCAGCCAACACAGGGCGCAAGGCAGGAAACAAACCTCGGGCAGGGTGCCAGCCCACCGCAGGTGGTTAACTATTTAGGTCCTTATTCATTCTGTTACAAATGTAGAACTTGCAGTAGGTTTGATTCATCCATCCATCCAGCCATCCATTTGTTTATCTTGTATTACAGCTGTAAATGCAATATACAGTGCCTATAGAAAGAATTCAATGTTTTATAATAACAAAATCTGAAAACTTCCAAGCAAGTGAATACTTTAGTAAGCATTGTAATTTTGAGTGCTTTGTTAAAGGGCAATGGCAGCTGAACTTCCCAAAGAGTAGTATTATATATAAATTAATATGTGATTATTTCAATATTTTTGTATTGCATTGCGTTTTTAATCATTTAGCGGTTCTTTTCACTAGAAATGATCTTTAAGGATACCATGGGATGTTTAAGCCAGATTCTGCTAGAGACTTGCATGCTAGAAGATGTATGTTTGTTTCAAATCTTTCAGAGACAACGATTCTGCCAGATATGCATTTCTGATATTTGAAATCTACATGAATTTACAGAAAACTATTAATTTCCTCATATGATTTAGCAGATATGTAACTAGTTGTTTGTTTCCAGATTATGTGGGTCGCTGTCCTCTTTGCCTTCCTCCAGAAGAGAACTGGGAAAATGACTTGGGGGTAATGAATTTTCCTAGGAAGCCAGTAAGAAAGCAAGCACGATTAGAAAGAACGTTGACTTGCATCCTGGAATGGGAAGAAAACGACAGAGAAGCAGTGTACCTTCTAGTGCAGAGGCCAAGTGCAGGTGAGGACTCCTCTTTTTGAGGCAGACACGGTTACCTGTTACATTGTTGCCAAGTAAATTCATAAATTCACTTTTTTGGTATATATTGTCTGTCTCTCTAGGCTCTTTCATCTAATTTTACAGGATTTACGGAACTTACTCTTTTATGTGACAATGTTTAATAATGTAATAATTCTAAAAATCAAGAAAAGGAAATGCAATCTTACATTAAAAATAGTTGTGCGTACACTGTAGTTTATCAAGATTTTCAATATGTTGCGGAAATACTGACCTGCCAATAACTTCAAAGTAAAATAAATAGACTTATGAGCCCAGAGCCTGTTTGTACCTTTGACATTCAGGGGGCATTCACCCTTAGTTTAAACAATTTGGGTAGTGCCTGTTTAGAAAATTTAACTTTAAATGTTCCACAAGAGTTAAACTCCTTTCAGAGTTTGTTTTTAAATAACCAAACCAAAAATCTTTTAGGCACAGTACTGATTATTGTTTGTTTGCCTATTTCTAATGTGAATTCCCTAAAGCAGAATAACTGCCAATGTTCAATGTAATTACATGAAGAGCATTTGAGTTTAAAGTTTAAAGTTTAAGTTTTAAAAACATGAAACCATCTTTTTATTAATATGCATGTGAATAGCGCTATGCAATAAAATTATGTTGTCATAGCAGTCATAATTCTTTCAGTCTTTGGTTGCTTTATAGCTTTGCTGGGTTTTTTTGTTACCTTTTGTCACTAAAATTGAACAGATCTGTGCTAATAAATAGGTATTTACCAAGCAAATTCTGATTGCTGTAAAGGCTTTTGGCTCAAGTATTCCTGATGATTATTTTTCTTCAACTCTTCTGATAATCAGTATTAAAAATAATGCCACATTTTTAGATGGTTGCTTTCATGTTCCAACACTGATTGACAGAAATTTAAGTTTCAAAACAAAAGTGTCCAATGTTAGGGGAAAAAATGGCCCCACCCTTTGTATTGCAGAGGACTAAGCAGGATATACCATACATTTAAGACAAGATCACTGTAGCAGTTTGTCTAGAAAATTCTCAGTGTGCCTTAAAGTGTACTGTTGTGCCTCCTGGAGTTTTTTTCCTATCTTGCATCGGTCGTTTTCAAAAAGCCTTAAATCAAATGTTAACTACAGTTTGCCAGGAGACCCTAAGACCGAGTGAATTAAGAGTCTGATGAAGAGAAAAGTATCTGTTTTTGATTTGACATTAAATGATGTGTTTGGGGCAAACATTGAACACTATCCCCACCATCACATATGTGCCTGGTAATGCCATTGTATTGGAATACTCTTTTGTGTTAGAACCTGAAAGAGATATGAAGGTAGAAGGCAATCCACAGATAAACTGTGGTAGAAAAGCAGTGCTTTTGGAGTAGATTCATCTGTTAGCAGGGAGATAACCTAAATATGTTGCCAGAAACTCACACTGGAAAACCTTTTAAAAAACAAAAAGTAGTCAATGTTCTGAAATTCTCCAGGTAAAACCCTAACCTTAACCATTTAGAGAATTCAAGGATGGACTTATAAATCACTCTTCTATACTGTGTTTTGACCTGTTTTTGAAAAAGAATGGTCAAAAGTGTCAGTGTTCAAATGGACTGAGCTAGTAAGGGCTTCTCCTTAAAGATTCTGTTAATTTGAAATTAAATATGCTTTTGAATGAGCATGTAGAAAAGTAGTGCGTGATTCAAGGGAGCAGATCGGGCTTATTCAGGTTCTCTCAAAATGCTGTTTAGCACTCAACAGTACTATAAAATACATATAGTCCCTTGCAAAAGTATTCTGATTGTTTAAAAATTTTTTAGATACTACTGGATTACCAATCTGCATTTAAATTGCAAACTCACATGTCCAAGAAGAAAAACTGTAAAAATAAAGTTGCTTAACTTTCTGGTTTAAAGGGCCATGGAACAGTTTAAAAAACTGACGCTTCTTCATACCATTCACTACATGGAAGTGGATGCCCACCAAAATTGAGCACCAGATGGACTTGTGAGGGAAGCCACTTAAAAACCATCAATCGACATGAAAGATGTACACAGTTGAATGGTGCTTTTAAAACTGTTATTTCTACAGATAGATTGTGTAAGCCTATCATAATCTTTTTGCTTTGATAGTTGTTTGTTTAATGGTCTGGTTTAAGGTTAAGCCTGGAGTTCCGACCTTAAGGGGATGATGAAATTCAAGATCTGTGATAATGAAGGAACCACTGATATATAAGTGGAGGCTTTAAGTTTGTTTTTCAGTAACAAAGTTGTTGTTCCAGGAGGTTAAGTAGAAGATAGTAGAAAAGTGAGCTACTAAATTTGAAAAGCCAAGTCAATTGTTCCTTGTTTATTGGTAATCTGCTGCCTTTTTACTCCTATAACAAATGGTTGAATGACACAGGCCAGCTGGAGTCTGTCCCAGCAAGCATCAGGGAACAAGGCAGGAATGATCTCTGGATAGGACTCCAGCCCAGTGTCTACCAATTTGTGTTTTACTTTTCTAGGACATTTAGCAAATTTACATTTCACGGAATAATTTGATTTTATTGATCTTATTGGGGACAGACCTGTTGGTGTAATAGTTAGTGTAACTACAGTTAGGTCCATAAGTATTTGGACAGTGATGCAATTGTCTCACATTGCCTCACAATGGATTTGCATTGAAGAAATCATTACAAGATTGAAATGTAGGCTTTCGGCATCAATTCAAAGGGATTACAAAAATATTGTGTGAGCCATTTAGGGATGACAGACATTTTTATATATGTGGTCCCCCATTTTCAGGGACTCAAAAGTATTTGGACGTTTGACTGACAATCTGTTCCATAGCTAAGTGTGAGCAGTTACCATATTATTTCATTAACTGTTAAGGAGGTTGAAGGTCTAGAGTTGTTTCCAAGTGTGGAATTTGCATTTGGAAGCTGTTACTGGGAAATCTCAATATGAGGTCCAAAGAGCTGTCCATGAAAGTAAAAACAGGCCATCATTAGGTAGAGAAAACAAAACAAACTCATCCTAGAGATAGCAGAAACAACCAGGAGTGGTCAAATCAACCATCTGGTACATTCTTAAAGAGAAGGAACACACTGGTGCCAGATGATTGCAAAATTCTTTCCTTGGTGAAGTATATCCCCTTTCCCAATATTTAGCCAAACCGAGAACACTCTCTCTGGGTGGTATGCCTGTCATTGCCAAAGTCTACAATCAAAAGAAGACTTCATGAAGGTTTACCACAAGGTGCAAACCACTGGTAAGCCTCAAGCATAGGAAGGACAGATTAGACTTTGCCATAAAATATATTTAAAAACCAGTCCAGTTTTGGAGCAGTCTTTTTTATACAAATAAAACTAAGGTTAATATGTAAATGATGGACAGAGAAGAGAAGGAGCACCTCATTGATCTGTAGTATACTACATCATCTGTAAAACATGGTACAGGCAGTGTTGTGGCATGGGCATGCATGATGCCAATGGAGGTGGGTCACCGGTGTTTATTGATAATATGACTACTGACAAATGTTGCAGGATGCTTTCTGAAGTGTACTATCTGCTCAGATTCAGCAAAATGCTGCAAAACTGATAGGGCGATGCTTCACAATGCTAAAACATACTGTAAAAGCAAACCAAGTGCTTTTCAAATGGCCAAGACAATCAACTTACCTCAGGCCAATTGGTCATGCATTTCACTTTCTGAAGACAAAGCCGAAGGCAAAAAGTCCAACAAGCAAGCAGCACCTGAAGACAGTTGCAGTAAAGACCTAGCAAAGCATCAGTAGGGTAGAAACCCAAACCCTTGGAGAAGGCCATGAGTTCCAGACTTGAGGCAGTCATTGACTGGAAAGAACTTTCAACCAAGTATTGAAAATGGTTGTTATCTTCATGATTATGTTAGTTTGTCCAAATACTTTTGAGCCCCTGAAAATGGATGGGGGGTGGTTAGACAATAAAATAGCTGTCTTTCCTAAATGGCTCACACAATGTTTTTGTTAAACCCCTTGAATTAAAACTGTATGTGTACACTTCAACCACATCTTGATTGCTTTGTTTCAAATCCATTGTGGTGGCACACAGAGCCAAATTGATAAAAACTGTACAAAATATTTTACAAATAATCACTGTCCAAATATTTATGGACCTGACTATATCTCACAGATCCAGGATCGTGGGTTTGAATTCCATGCCTGGTTTCAAATTTCCCCAATGTCTGTATGGAGTTTTCACCGAGCACTTCAGTTCTTCTACAACATCTCAAAAAATATACAATTTAGGTATACTGCCAAAGCTAAATTTGCCACATGTGAGTGTGACTGAGTGAGCCCTGCCATGGACTGGTGCTCCATATGGGGTTGGTTCTGGCTGTCTACCAGGTTTTGCCAGGATAGGCCCAAACCCCTGTGACCCTGAACAGAGTAATGTGGTTTTAAAAATGAATGGATGTTATATGAACTATTCTATGATGGAGTCCATGAATGAACAAGTGTATGTCGCATATCACACATATGCACTGTTTCAAGTTTTGAGAAGCATTATGGATTTCATTATTCTTGTAAATTGTGCATCTAGTTATCTTTTAACAGTGTGCTGTTATGTCAGTCAATTATTAATATTTTCTCAACTTGTATAGCCTGTAGTCAAAGCTGCTTACAACATTCTCGTTGTACAATTTAAATATTTTGTGTGCTTTTGACAGTGAAACTTGTGCTGTTTGTAAAGTGTAATCAAATGCTTATTATCTTTGAAAATAACAGCTTTGATTAGCTGTGATTTATTGTGTGATCAATTTGACATTCACATTTCTGCCCTCTGTTTGTGTTCTGAATTTTGGAAATAAAATGCTTTAGAAATCAATATGTTAGTAATAGGTGTTATTTTAAAAAATACACCATTGTTACTTGCAAGGATTTATGTATTTACAGGGCTTTTGGCAGGACTGTGGGAATTTCCAAGCATAGTTCTTGAAGGGAAGATCACAGAGAAGAAGGAGAAAGAACTGCTTTTAGAACAATTGGAAACTCTTTTGGATGGACCGGGTAGTTTTGGGGAGATTCAGTATGTTGGAGAGGCAAGTGTTTAGATGAACTTGATTAAGTACCCCTTCATATTAACTTAAGTCTGTGACATAATACCGTTTAGCGATTATAATGTTCAGAATTTGAATTGACAATCTGTAAGGTAAACAATGGCTCAGAGCACTTACACAGACATACACAAAAAAAATCGTGACGGAAAGTACAATACTATGCAAAATTTATTTGCATAGACATTTTTAATGTTTAGTAATAGAAATATCCAAAATTTGTCTTGACTCCTGTCAAATAAGGACATTAGGAATCATCAGTCTAGTAAACAAAGCAAAATTGGCTTTGCAAGTTATAGTTTAGTGCAATTATATAGTCTTTTAACCAGTAGCATAAACCAGAATAATAAAATTGCTATTGGAAAGGAAAGGAAGAGAAAGGAATCATTGAAACTGATAAAGCATGACACTTTAACTGAATAATTGTTATTTTAAGTCAAAACAAGACCTATCTGAGCCTCTTCATTTAGTAATAGTAGTCTCTGCCCATATTGTAGAGTTCATTTACTGTAGATTCATGAATTGGTTTCTTAATTCAAATATTAACCTAAAGTAAGGTGATATGATAAAATGTTTCCACTTTTCAATATCTTGCTAAAACAAGGACCACACCATGATATCTGGTACAGCAAATGTCTCATATCTGATTTTTCAAGTTAACAGTTCTAGTCCATACATAGAAGATGCTTATATATAATAATAAAACTAATTATCTCACCTGTAAACTAGAGTTCTTTATCAAGTGGGATTTCAGTTGTTCAGGTTAATTGTTCAGAAGACAATGCTTTTGGACTAACAGAATAAATGCACTGTGCAGTGTTCTTTGTACATACATTTTGACACAGCTGTGCAGATCTTCATGACAATCCTTAAGCAAGGTGAGTCTCTTCAAATTGATGATATTTTTTAAAATTTCTTTTTATAATAACAGCATTGAAAAATAAAAATTTCCAAACAATAACTGCAATACAACTATGATGAAACTTCACCTTATGTCTATATTTAACAGCCCCCCAAACACAAAAAAATCCTACAAGTTCCTTAAAATGCAAAATCCCACCCAATCCATATGCTCTGGAATTTTATGGATTTAGTTAAGCTGCTCACAGGGAGGGAAAGAAAAAAGGGTGAGAGAAACCAACAATGTTTATTGTCTACATAAAATCCACATCTGCATTTTAAATGCATAACAACCTGCCTTCAACCCAGGGCAGCAACCATATAACCGAATGTATGGGATATTAGGTCTTTAGTTGGGACCCTCCAAAAACTATGTGCTCTACTGGAAGCATTAAAACTGACCATGCAATTAGAAGTGAACCTTCGCTTTTGATGCTTTTAAGAAAAATGCACATGACTTTAGTCTAAATTCAAAAAATGATTGGTATTGATACAAGGAAGTGGAGCAAAAAACTGGGAAAGAATTTTGATCTGAGAGGATTTTTCTCCATTCTCTATCTCTGCTAATTATGCTGGCTTTATAGCATACATTTCTACATTATTAACATTTTGTATCTGTTATGTGTTCAAACCTTGCTGACTTTTTACTTTGTAACTTTATTTTTTGTGCATGTCTTCTTTGTATTTTTGAAGGGTGTTTATTTGCACGTTAATTATTCATACTATCATGTACCTTAAAAACAGGAAAGAAAGAAAAATAAGCAATGAGTAATAAATGATGCCATTTACCAATTAGAAACAGGAAGTTTTTTCAAAACATCACCATCTCTGAATTCTCATTTATGTTTTAAAGTTGGCTTGAATTGGAGATTGAACATTTTACATTTTAAATCTGGTACATTTGATAGAATTGGATTTAAATCATTTGCTGGTTTGTTTAATGTATTTTGGGTATCATTTTGACATAATCATAAAAATTAGTTGTTTTTTTCCTTTAGGTTGTACATGTTTTCTCCCACATCCACCAAACCTATGCTGTGTACTGTTGTAGTCTGGCTAAAACAACTGTATTAGTTAAAAAGGAGGCAGAGGATGATGCGTCATCTTCACGCTGGCTCACAAAGATGGCTTTTCAGAAAGCTGCTGTGTCAACAGCCATGAAGAAGGTATGATAAAAAATGAAAAATAAATACAGTTAGGGTGCCTTGACAGTTTTTATAAGAAAGAAAACTATAACACATTGAAAGGTTTGCCTTTAACCTAAAAATATAATTATAATATAAATATGGTTTTGGCATTAACACATATGAGCAGTGAGGTATAAACATGACTTTGGGAAATAGGTTTATCATTTTTAATTATTTCTAATGGTATTGCCTGCTTATAATGAATTTTCACTCTTGCACATATCTAAATTTAATGTTGTTTAACATTTTCAACAACATTTATTTATATAGCACATTTTCATACAAAAAAATTTAGCTCAAAGTTCTTTAAAAAATGAAGAATAGAAAAATAAGACACAGTAAGAAAATAAAATAAGTCAACATTAATTAACACAGAA
>JANRMT010062856.1:111296271-111335059 GCA_026402145.1 Polypterus bichir lapradei
TGATGCTTTGAGTAGGTGGTGGTGGCACAGGCCACACCACGAAGAAACCGGAAAAAGAAACAGAATAGAGAGTAGGGGTCAGTACAGATTTTAGAGCCACCATGAATAGTTATTATGATGAATTGAAAATACAGAGTATCGGATTAAGTTAAAGTGAAGTTATGAGAAGTCCATGTTAAAGTAATGTGTTTTCAGCAGTGTTTTAAAGTGCTCTACTGTATTAGCCTGGCGAATTACTATTGCCAGGCTATTCCAGATTTTAGGTGCATAACAGCAGAAGGCCGCTTCACCACTTCTTTTAAGTTTAGCTTTTGGAATTGTAAGGAGACACTCATTTGAGGATCTAAGGTTACGATTTGGAATATAGGGTGTCAGACATTCCGATATATAAGATGGAGCGAGATTATTTAAGGCTTTATAAACCATAATCAGAATTTTAAAGTCAATTCTGAAAGACACAGGTAACCAGTGTAGTGACATCAAAACCGGAGAAATGTGTTCAGATTTTCTTTTCCTAGTTAGGATTCTAGCAGCTGCATTCTGCACTCGTTGCAAATGATTTTTGTCTTTTTTTTTGGGTAGTCCTGAGTGGAGTACGTTACAGTAATCTAGTCGACTGAAAACAAAATCGTGAATTAATTTCTCAGCATCTTTCAATGATATAAGAGGTCTAACTTTTGCTATGTTTCTTAAGTGGAAAAAATGCTGTCCTACTGATCTGATGAATATGCGATTTAAAATTCAGCTTACAGTCAACAGTTTTTTACTTTCATCTTAACTTTTAATCCTAATGCATCAAGTTTATTTCTGATAACCTCATTGAATCCATTATTGCCAATCACTAAAATTTCAGTTTTTTTTTTTATTTAGCTTGAGAAAATTACTATTCATCCATTCAGAAATACCAGTAAGACATTGTGTTAGTGAATCGAGAGAGTCGGAGTCATCATGTGCTATTGATAAGTACAGCTGTGTGTCATCAGCATAGCTGTGGTAGCTCACGTTGTAACCTGAGATAATCTGACCTAACGGAAGCATATAGATTGAGAAGAGCAGCGGACCCAGGATAGAGCCTTGTGGAACACCATATCAGATATCATGTGTCTTTGAGTTGTGATTACCACAACTAACAAAGAATTTTCTCCCTGCCAGGTAGGATTCAAACCAATTTAAGACACTGCCAGAGAGGCCCACCCATTGACTAAGGCAATTTCTAAGAATATTTTCTTAGATTTTTGTTTTCTACATCATTCAGCTTTATTTACCGAATACTTCTTATATATTTGAAATTTTGGCTACCAAGCCTTTTGGTGTTCATTTTCACAATCAACGCAGAATATTGGACAAAATATGTTGAATACTCTACGATTAACATTAATAGAGGATTTCAAGAGTTTTAAAGTTTGCTCAGCAGTTTCATAGGAAATGGAATTATTGTCTACCATATACTAAAAAGTGGAGACCTTTTTACATTTGGTTTAAAAAATATGCTGTAATGATTTAAGTATTGTTCACTTTTTTCCAGAATTAATGCCTCATCTGTTTCTTCTAGATCTTCCAGCTTTATCAAAGTAAAGAAACTGAAGGTCCAAAAAATTGCAGGGTAAGCCCCAAGTTCTTGTGATGTGCCGCCTCGGTGTAGATTCTAACCGTAGGGGTGTTTCAACCTGTTAAAAATTTACTTGAGACACTTTTCACTTTACTGTTTGTATTACCAGCATAGCTACATTTGTCCCAGTTGCTAAAGTTCTGCAGCTTTTAGTTTCCTTCATAGGATGGTTCTGGCAATAGTGTGATGTGTGTTCAAATAATTTCACAGACCAAGTATCTTCATTTTAAAAGTTTTAGTGAAATTCAAAGCAAAGCAGGTCACACAAAAAATAGAGAAAAAAATTGATATCTTCCTATTATAAAAAAAATCCTGGAGAGAAACACTAGGGCGACGAGACATGATCTTCATATTAAGATCACGGAAGACACTTAAAAGACCCGCAAGACTAAAGAGATTGACCCAGGACCGTCTCGCGGGGACGTAGAACATGAGATTCTTGCAAGACACGCCCTACTTACAACCAAATAAGAGCATGGGCAGCAACACACTCAGTCATGTTTTGGCTTTGAGCACACACAGATCCAGGGCTCTTAACGCGTATAAAGTATATAAGGACAATACATTATAAATGAAACGTACGTACGTAGACGACTAAGCGAAGAAGAAAGCAGTGCGGAG
This sequence comes from Polypterus bichir lapradei, assembly GCA_026402145.1. Taxonomy (NCBI): domain Eukaryota; kingdom Metazoa; phylum Chordata; class Cladistia; order Polypteriformes; family Polypteridae; genus Polypterus; species Polypterus bichir. Next base: position 111,298,502 of record JANRMT010062856.1, read on the forward strand.
AAAAGAGACAAAAAAAAGAAGAATCTCGATGCAAATTCAGAAAATAAGGAAAGTAATTATCAGCCCGGAATAAGTGGAATTGAAAAAAAAGCATGTCCAATCCGGACGTTAGTGCTATACACATGCAGAGCAGGTTAGAGATTATGAAAGCAGTGGAATTTGAAAGGCTCAAAAAAAAAAAAAATTGGCCCGATACACATGTGGAGAAAGTTAAAGAATATAAAAGTAGGAAAATTAGAAAGTATTAATAAAAGAAAGTAAAGATTGCAGTAGCGCAAACAAATGGAAATTATTACTCGAAAAAGGGAAAATCACTACGGACCAGGTGTCATTGGGGAAAAAAAAAAAAGCAGGATAAAGTGACGTCAGAAATAAAAGACAGAGTAGAAAACGAAATAAAACGTCATAAAGAGGTTAAAAAACAAGGGGGTCAAACACATGCAGAGCAGGTTAGAGAGAATGAAAACTGGAATTCAAAAGACTCAAAAAAAACGTAGCCATGAAACACATGCAGAGCAAGATACAGAATATGAAAGCAGAAAAAAACGACAGTGTCAAAAAAAGAAAGTAAACATCGCATTAGTGCAAAGAAAGAGAAATTATTACTCAGAGAAATAACGAAAAGGAGAATAGAGATTGAATATATGGACACAGGTGATATGTCAGAAGTATGTAAATATTGTAAGGCTTTGAAGTTTAAGTCAGAGAATTTCAAAAACGGAGTTTACCTCACAAGCATTTATTGGTTACTTTGCAAAAATATGATTAACTGCTGATGATGAAGATTGTTTTGTCTGTGCTGAAATTCCAAACAGAAAAACCTATCCAGAATTATGGTACAAAGTCATTAAACACAAGTCTCACTGACCTCATTTAAAAGATTCAGCACATCGGGACTCGAAAGATTCCAAATATTGTGTTTACTGAAGTTCTGAAATAAATGTGCAACTAATGAAACAGCAACAATTCAAAGAAAAAAAAAATCTTAAAGTGTGTATCCGGAAAACCAAAAATGGGGGTTGGCAAGCAAAGCGATCAGGGGGCAAAGCCCCCTAGTTTAAAAAAAAAAAAAAAAGTCCTGTTTAAGGCTTATTTCAGTATTTCATTTCTCTAAGTTTGGTTATACAGTTGAACTTTAGGCACGCTAAACACGGTCAGAAAACTATATGTCATCTCCTATTTGTAAGCATATCTAACAGTCCATGCTAACAGTAAGACTGTTTCCTATCTGGCTTAATTAGCACTCGGTTTTACAGATATAGCTAAGAAAGTTCTATTTCATGTTAACTTACAGGGATAAGGGGCTATATCATATTCTATATATATATAAAATATGAGAAAATTATATTCTATCAAAATTAAGCAAACATTTATATGACTTTAACATTAAACATTAACTTTCTAGGACTGTCTCTATCTTTTTTTTTTTTTATACTCCACATTTGTGGAGGTAAACATATGCATCACCTTCTGTATGTGCTGATCAATTGAAATCTTGGATCTTTTAACATCAGACACCCTGAACCAGGTAAACCAGTCACTACTGACCAAAATCCAGCTTGTGCAGCATGAATGGCCCATGGATCACACCTTCTGATACAGAGCAACTAGACCTTCTTTACATTCTCAATGGTTGTCTTGATGGTCTTTGTCTTCCATGCCTCATGATACAAATGATGGACGTTGGTGTAGGGAGAGACTGATTTGCAAAATTCAATAACCAACCTTGACTGACGCACACTACATATGCCACCTTAGCCTGTAACAGTTCTTTAGCTAGTCCTTGTCTTTGGTTGTTTTCATCTTGTTGGCTTCCATTATCTTTTCTTCCCAGGTGTAGTGAACTCCAACATGATCACCTATTTTGATGTTTCACGTACTTGCAGAATGTTTGGTCTGAGGGGGGTTGATACAGTGCTGTCAAAGAACTTGAGTGGCCTCCCAAATCTGACCTTGTGCTTTTAAAAGATGTCCTCCTGACACTCATAGGTGGTCTTATCCCCTGCTCATATTTAAGAATATAAGCTCCCTGACTGTTTTGACAAAGTAACTGTCTGTGTATGAAACGGGTGTGGTGTAACAGTTACCACATTTTAAAGTACAAAAGAAAAGAATTGTGTTTTCTAAAATGTTATAATATGTCAAGAAGGACCGGACTTTGCAAGCATTTCAAGAACATTTATTTTTGGGGTTTTCATTCTTACAAAATACTTTACCATTAATAATGTTCAATACATTTTCATTTTAGAATTGCTCAAAATCATATTCTTCTTGTTCATCAAAAACTGATGTGTATATACTGTATGAATGCTTTTTTAGTATATTTTTCAAAAATATGTATAACTTGAACTAGGTTTTAAATACTGTATCTATTTCACTGGCATTTTGCATACACAAAGATGGAATAATCATGTGTAATATTACATTGGCAAAATAGGAACAGTCTGCTCAGTGGAATGGAAACCAAACAAAAGAGATGACACTGGTATAGTATTGCTGTCAGTAGTAATAACTATTCCCTACACAAAGCAGTTATTATTCTTTTTCTCTTTTTTTTTTTTTTTTTTTTAAGGGGAAAAAGCGAAAGACAAGCACACATTCAGAAGACAACATGCAGAGAAGTCACAAATTAAAGAAAAACAAACAATCAAATACTGGTCAAAAACAGCTTTCAATACTTGGTATTTTTGGAAAATCCAGAAAGTGTGAAATAAGCAGTGGACCTTAAAATGTTGTACCTTGAGCTAAAAGAATTGTGTGTATATTTTATAAAAACTCATGGAACCAAATGCTAAACATTCTGTGTGTGTGTGTGTGTGTGTGTGTGTGTGTGTGTGTGTGTGTGTGTGTGTGTGTGTGTATGTATGCATATATCATCTGTGTATTGCTACTGTAAATGTGAGTGTGTATGTATGGTTTGTTTGAGTGTATATATAAAATACAAAGAAATTGAATTCTGCTGCAGTTCATATGTTTTATTAGAAACTTAATTCATAATATACAATACACAATATTTTTCTAACAGTGTATATGACTAAATATTTCAACTTCTCAGGCAAATAATTGTCTAAATGATAGTCCAATGCATTGGAAACACGAGGGTCTGTTTTTATGCTGGTATTTATCATAATAAGTTTGTAAGGTCTGTGTAGATTCATCTTCTTTATTATGGTCAGTTTTATGTTTCATTTGTAGACATTTCATTTCTTACTCATGTTAAAAGACTAGAATTGACAGATTATGTTTTATAGTTCCTTATCTAAAAGTTTACTGTTTCCTTTGAAAAACCCTTTATTTTGGTATTTTTAGCCATATCAAGTTGGTCCCATTGAGACTGTAATTAAAATTAAGTACACATTTTTTTCCGCCATTTTTATAACTTCGGTATTTTAAGATTTTCCTTCTTGTGAATTTTTTAAGAGGTTTTTTTTTTTTTTTTTTCTTTTGTGAGTCCAGAATTGATTATGCTTTAAAGCACTCTGTTAAAGTGCCTTTTAATGGTTTAAAGATGAGGTGCTGCCAAATAATAACATTTTGGATGAGAAAGTTATCTGCCATAGCTGTTGAACAAATGAATTTGAAAACCTGGGACTCATGCTGTAAAAGTCAAGTGCCCGTCAATGATTTTCCTCTTGCTAAATATTCCCATGCAGTTAAACTGTAGAAGATACTGACAATTTTAACAGCTATTCTGAAATTAGGGAATCACTCCTATATGCTTTTTAAAGGTGTTAATTATTCATTTATTTACTGAAATATACAGAACATTTAATATGTAATATCTTTCCTGATGGGAATTACCAATGGACTAATACAGAAAAAAAATTCAAGCAAACTGTTTCAAATGTACAGTCCAGAGTTTAGTAAAATATTTAAAATAGTTTTTGTAAATAATGTTTTCACATAATTTTTAACAAAAGTATTTTTGTATTTTTTAATACCAAATGATTATGAATAAATCTATTCATCTTAAACTGAGTGTTGTATTTTTGACCATTCATAAAAAGCACTCACCCTGATTTCAGCATAAGATGTGTTTGTGAGAAGTCAACTTCCTGCACGTCTGGATTATAAACATCACAGTTAAGTAATGACAAAACAACTTTTTATTGGAGTGATTGTAATATTTAATATAGAAATGATGCAATTTGGGGATGCAGGTAAAGTGGGGTGAGGGGGGGACACAACATTGATTATACTGAGTATGCCAAGTTTTTGAAATTCTGACAAATGTCTGGTTTTATACTCCAGTGAAAGACAATGAAACAATATATTATGTGTACCTCTAAGAAAGGACAGACATCTTGGCTGAGATTAAGAAAGGTTTCTTACCTGGCCAGGAGAACATAATGGAAGGACCGGGAAAATGGACTCGTCAGGAACAGGTCATTCCCCCACATGGCAGGTGGCAGTGTTCTTCGGGGCTAAAGCAGATTAGGACACCCACAGGGTTTCATGGGAAATGGAGTCAAGAAACACCACCCTGTCAGGGTCTCTGGGGTCTGCCAGAGGGTACTGCCCTGGTTTTCACATGACCCAGAAGTGCTCTGGATGACTGGGACCAGAGACCAGAAGCAATTCCTAGCTTGGGCTTAAAAGAAAGCCTTCTGCCTCATTTGGACTGAGTCAGAGTCGGGAGGAGCGGGTAACACTCATTGGAGGAGAGAAGGACAGAGGGAGACACAAGTTAAGACTGCATATTGGCTGTAACTGTAATTATATTGAGCTGAGTAGATTAAAATCCTTTATTTTAGACATGGAGTTATGTTGGGTCGTGTGTGACTGGGGTTCAGGGGCTCAGTGGTGCCCCCTGCTGTTCATAATATCTATTTATCAAAAGCTGGTGAGGACAGGTTTGATCCGTGTCTATTTTTATATACGTTGTATACTTCTATTACCAAGTGTTATTTTGTTTTTAATGATATGACAAGCTTATAAAATATATAAGATTTACAATTTAGACATTAGTAAACATCATTTTTTTAAAAATATAAAAAATGTGAAAACATTTTTATTGAAGGTAAAGGTACTATAGATAATCATTTTTATTCTGTACTTACTGTATTATTTTTTTCTGTCATGTTCATTTGTCTATGTATGATTACAGAAGCTCTGAAACGCAGACTCCAGCACACAAACACTATTCTGGTGGACACTAAAACTTCCTTCGGTCTCTAGGCTCAAACTGGTTAACACTGCTGATCATGGATGTAAACCACAGGTAAGATCAACTGATCTTTTGTCTTTTTAATGATCAGGATGGGATCTGGGAATGATTAAATTATTATTAATTCTTCTTTTTGTTAAATATAAGGTTTATTTACATTTCTGCTGATATACTTCATTGTCGAAGTGGTATTCAACACCATTTTTGCATGAAGCACTTACTCATTGTATGGATTTTTGATCAGTATATTACCTTCTGTTTCAAATGACTTTGCAGAGACCTGACATAGGCATGACAATGCAAGATTTACCTTCTCCTTCTTCGCCTTCATCTTTATCTTTTCGTTTTCTTCTTGAAGAAGAAGCTTTACTATAAGAACTAAAAAGAAAATATGACATACACGTGAGCGAATAATTACCTGGGTTTTTGCTTGTGGTATCATACATTAAAGAAAAGTTCAATAAAAGTTCCTCACAGAAAAAAATATTTTTCTAGTACTAGGCTGAAAAAGTGGTTTGGTAGTTAAACAGCAAACGTGCAAATATCTGTGTGCTGTTGGTTTTGTTCCAACTTGTGCTTTTCAAACTTTTACTCTCTCATTGTTTGCATCATAAATCTGACTGCAGAGCTTTGTTAGGTATTAATGAGATGCCTTTAAAATAAGGAATGGACTAACTTCAGTGCGCACCTTGTATAGTCCATCCATCCATTATCCAACCCGCTATATCCCAACTACAGGGTCACGGGGGTCTGCTGGAGCCAATCCCAGCCAACACAGGGCGCAAGGCAGGAAACAAACCCTGGGCAGGGTTCCAGTCCACTGCAGGGCCCACCCACACACCAAGCACGCACACCCACACACTAGGGACAATTTAGAATCGCCAATGCACCTAACCTGCATGTCTTTGGGCTGTGGGAGGAAACCCACGCAGACACGGGGAGAACATGCAAACTCCACACAGGGAGGAAGCAAACCCAGGTCTCCTAACTCCTACCACTGCGCCACTGTGCCGCCCACCCTGTATAGTGACCTGTAAAAATATTCTAGTGCTGATGCTGGTCACTGCAGACCCAATACTTTCATGCTCTTTTAATACATAACTCTTTTAGGCCGATTTCTGTCCTCAGTAGGACAGCTTGCTGTTGTCTCACTAGTTGAAGTCCATGAGACTGTTTCAGGTTTGCCATTGTTTTAGGCTCTCCTGCAGCTGACTCAGAAGCTGCTCATCTGAATGATGGAATGGCAGCTCATATTGTTGGTGACTCTCTGGCTACGCCATCTCCAGGCTGATATGGTATTTTCACCCTTCAAACATTTTTATATATTGCTTGTGTGCATATGTTACTTACACTTTTTCCAACCTGTATTTTTATTGCGAACTCATTTTGGAGAAGAAACAAATTTAAGAAAATCAGTCATTGCAAAAAGCAAAGTCTGACATTGAAATATGCTAATTGTATGTGTATTCGGACCACCGTGCATTGATCACTTCATTTGCTATAATAAGGATATAATTAATTTTCGCAATTAACATGATATTCTTAAATCTGCTTAATGCAATTGAGGGTCATGGTGGGACGAGAGCCTATCCCAGCAACAGTACATTAGGTACAAGGCAGCAAACGCAGTGGAAACTGACACACCAACGCTAAAACTCATACAGGGCCAGTTTGTGATTGCTAGCTAAACAAACCTCCATATGTATGGAGGATGTGGGATGAAGACCAGATTACACAGAAGAGAAAAGTGCAAACTCCACAAGGAGAGTGACCAGGCATGGGGCTTGAGCTTAGGATCTGGGACTTGTGAGATGGCACTGCTACCTTTGTACCACAATGCTACCCTTGTTGTCACCATTTCTTGATAAAAATGTTTAAGGATTCATGAAGGGAAATTATGAAATTAAGGCTTAATAGCACTTAAGGTAAGTCAATGATAAAATGCATCACTTAAATAAAGGGGTCAAAGTGTCAAAGTGCTTGGATCTTCTTCCGGGCAGTGTTGGTTCAATCTTAATAATCAAGAAATGGAAGCTACAACTTTTTACCTAGAAAAGCTTGTCTGGCAAAAGTAAATATCTGAATAATACGGAGACTTGTGAGGGTGGCTGGTGAGGTTGTTGCAGTTGGGTTTGATCTTGTGGTCATACGCTGTTTAGCCAGAATTCCATCTTTATATATAATACGCTACCGTGGCTATTCGTTTGTCTGTCCAGGATTTTAAATCACATGTAGCTTGCAAACCGTCTGACCTATTGACCTGAAATTTGGTACACATATACTACGTGATGTCTACTATCTGCTTTCAGGATGATGATTGACCTCCGAGGTTATTCCTCCTTTTATTTTTATTTTATTTTATTGTAGAATCAGCACTCGGCAGCGGCCAGCAGGGTGGCTGTGTGGCGCATGCATGCGGGCACCGTTCTCATCCCTACCACCTTCGCCATCACTTCCCCTACCTCTTCATATCTTAAATCATTCTTGAGGCAGATTGAAGACTTAAGTGCCAGCTTAAGTGAAAAATTAAAGAAAATGCAACACAAATACTGACTTAATCAGTTTTAAAAAGATGCCAACGAAAGAAGAGAAGAAGCAGGCTGCTAGGGTGGAGAAAAGACGAGCTGCTAAGGATACAGCAAGCACATTAACCTTTGAGCAAACGAATGCTAAACGTGCTGAGAAAGAATATGAAAACTAGGAATGCTCAATGTCAAGTGTATTCATGCCCCGTTACTGGTATGTTATGTGTGCTGCCCTGATCCCAAGAAACATACATAATGAAATGCAGTGAAGCATAAAGGTGGCAGCAACAAGCAGTGGAGATGCTTCTCATCAGCCGGGACTGTGCTAGTAATTTGAGCTGAAGGATAAATAGTGTTTAGTGCCAGGAAATACTGCGAGCTTGTTTCAGTAGGCTATAAAACTCAAGGCTGGGAGACGATCTCACATTTAGCAAGAAACTGAAACCAATACAGCGCTTAAAGCTTTATAGCAGTGGTCCAGGCGTAAAAGGTGACTGTCCTTGATAGATCCAGTCAAAGGCCTGACCTCATCCTGCCAAGAATCTGCATCACCACTTGAAGTGCCATCCTAAAAACCTGAGTGGGATGGAGCAAATACCTGCCAAACAGAACGGGCCGTAATCGCGCCTTACCAGAGTGCGAAACTTCAAGCTGTCATTGGTGCAAAGGGTGCCTCAGACAAATACTCACCTGTGGCTTCTTTAAAATATATAAGCAGCAGATTTCAGTCTTTCACTTTAACATATCTGCCAACAATTCACTTACTTTATTTTAACCGTGTTCCACATGTACATACAGGTTTGTAGTAAAATTATTAAGTATGTGCAGTAGTACCAGTTATAATCAGCAGTATTTAAGAACCGTTAAGAAATGTAAAAGATTCACAAAACACCACATGCATTTCCTTCAGTGAAGAGACTAATTTGCTGTGTATTACTAACAGATATTCTCCTCTTTGATAGCAGTACATTTTTAACTTCTACATTTCTTGTATTTTTCTTTTAAGATTTAACGTTTAATTTGATACTGTATAGCTCTTTTTATTACTCGGCTGAATGCTCTCCTAAATGCACGCAGCACAAGAAAGGAATTTTATGACTGAGTTTTTTTCTTATTATATAAAATGCAACATTGAAATTTAGACTACTAGTTCTTAAAAAGTACCAACAACATACTGTAGCTACTTCAGAAAGGTGAAAAATTCAGTTTTTTTTTTTTTTTTCCATTACATTTTTTTCATTTTACCATTTCTAAAAGATGTGATATTTCAGTTTAATTCAGTTCAGTCAAGTTTATTTTTACATAGTGCTATTCACTGAATGCAAGCTTACAAAGCTGTAACAGGTTCACAGGTAAAGTATAAATACAAATTAAAGTCACGCATGTGTCAGAGGGTCATCTTCCAGGCTCGTCAGAGGTAAGTGCCGCCGTCCTGGGACACGAGGGGTTGCTGTCGCTCATTGACTCTTCTCTTTTTCCCACCTAAAGCTCAGAGAAGACGACAAATGAGGGCAGCTGACTGCATCCTTTCTGGTCCAAGGACCGGGTGCTCTCGGCAGAATGGCAGAAACCATTTTTATTCTGTTTTGCGCCATCGGTGTGGCTTTTATTTAGGTGGAATTTATTGTTTCACTAAACAGGGTACTACGGTGGGCTGGTGCCCTGCCCGGGGTTTGTTTTCTGCCTTGCACCCTGTGTTGGCTGGGATTGGCTCCAGCAGACCCCTGTGGCCCTGTAGTTAGGATATAGCGGGTTGGATAATGGATGGATGGATAAACAGGGTGACCCAGCTGGCACCCCAACATTTCATTTGGACTTATGTATTCCTCTCAGTCGATGACACATTACATAAATGAGCAGACATTAAGGCACAGGGTTCTTTAAAATGTCTAACAAAATGAAAGGAAGATGAATGGTTGAGGGTAAATCCCATGTAATATGAAAAAAGAAGGCAAAAACAAATTGTTAATATACAAGTATCAAAAAGTAACCACTCAATATTCCAGTATCAACATTCCCTATATAAGCAGTCGCTGCTGCTGTGCTGTTGTGTCATGCAGGTTCCACAATGAACACCCACTTCCAGCTTAGATTGTCTGTATATCCCATCCAAGATGGAAGGGACGAGACTTCCATTCTGGTGGCAGACTTAGTAATGTCAGAAGACAAGCCTATCCTGAAGGCAAAAGAGAAGAAGCTGTTATTGACAGCGCCCTCATACAAACAAGAGTGGCATTGCCCACAGTATTGGAGCCCTGTTGTTACACCTCATTTGCACGTGTCTGATAACAGACAGAAAAATTAAAGTGGTTCGAAGCACAAATGGAACCTAGCAAAAGCTGCCCATTAATTCTTGTTGAGCATATCTGTATGATATCAGCATACTACTTTAGAGGGAAGAATTGATTATTTACTACAGAGTAGGGGCTGGAAATTTGAAAAGATAAACACATCTGTAGATTGTGAAATCACCAAATAATTTAGTTGGCCTTGTCCTTTGTGTTCGAAAGATAACAGCCTGTTTGTTGCTGATAGGCATGCTGTGTAACTTTTATCCTCCTCAGTAGCAGATTTCAACATCTTGCTTTCAGATGCAGTCACCGTCCATGTGGAGTCGGCGTGTTCTACCTTGCGACTGTGAGACTGCAGTATTGCATTGGCTTTTAAATACCAAGGTATGTGATGTGGACATCATGGGGTGTACAGCTCCCCAAACACCCGACAAAACAGATGAGGCACAAGTGCCAGCACAAAAGATGCTTTATTTCAGTGGGGTAGTGCTTTTCCCTCGCACCCCACCTTATAAAGTACAGTGCCAAGCACAATTCAACACAGTCCTTCTTTCTTCTACCTCCCTCAAGCTTCGTTCACTCCCTCCCAACTCTGGCTCTCAGAGTAGTGGCGCCTGGCTCCTTTTATAGGATACTCGGAAGTGCTCCAGGTGTCCTTTGATCTTCCTCCGGCAGCACTTCCGGGTGTGGTGGAAACCCAACATAGTAGGGCTGCGCAGACTCTACAGCACCCCTTGGCAGTGCCCACTGAACCCAAAAGGACTGTGGCAAACTCCAGCTCCCAGCACACCCTGTGGGAAACCGTGGTGCTATAGCAAACCAGGGGGGCTGCCCTCTATCCTCCCAGTGGAGATAAAGGCCTGAAGACACACTCTCCCCTGGCCCATCCATTATACAGGCGCCCCAGCCATCCACCACAGTGGTTAGTCAATAACTGTAATTGGGCCCCATATGAATGAGCGTGGGCTGCACGGTGGCGCAATGGTAGCGCTGCTGCCTTGCAGTTAGGAGACCCGGGTTCGCTTCACAGGTCCTCCCTGTGTGGAGTTTGCATGTTCTCCCCGTGTCTGCATGGGTTTCCTCCCACAGTCCAAAGACATGCAGGTTAGGTGGATTGGCGATTCTAAATTGGCCCGTGGGTGTGTTTGTGTGTGTCCTGCGGTGGGTTGGCACCCTGCCTGGAATTAGTTCCTGCCTTGTGCCCTGTGTTGGCTGGGATTGGCTCCAGCAGACCCCCGTGACCCTGTGTTCGGATTCAGCGGGTTGGATAATGGATGGATGGATGGATGAATGAGCGTGCAATATGATGATGCCTTTCTAGGGTCGGCGTAATGCTTTACTCGGCTCCAGTCCCCATGATCTTCAGCTGGAGTCAGTTGTTTTGATAATGGATAGACACACGGTGAGACTTTCAGCTGCTGTCGTGTAATTCAGTTGCTTTTAAACACTTGTAGGATTATGAATGTGTAGACTGAAAAGGCAAAGCCGAAACAATCTATTGTGTAAAGTGCCATTGTGCAGTGCAGGCTCTTTAAAATGCTGTGAAATCGTTCATTCTTTTGTTTGTTTTCTGGGTCGGCTTATTCTAGTACAGAGTCTGAGTGAACATGTCCTAGTGGCACTGGCCGCAAGACTGCAACAAACTGTGGAAAGCAGTGCCAGCCGGCCTCTCAAACTAGGCTAGACAGAATTGTACAGGCATTTGGAATTAAGCTATTAATTTATCCAAAGTGTAAAATAAGGATTTTACATTTCTTGATACATATTCTACTGTATCCAGTACTATACTCTTATCATCAGACATTGTTTAACTTCTGAGGCCTAACATCACAATGCCTCCAGTATGAAGAGCTGTTTTTCTGCCATTTTCATTTACTGGCTCATAATGGTGTCACTTTAAGGAAACTGAATGTATTATGTATTTCATTGTGTTACATTAGATAGTTGTATACTTTCCACAGTTTCTTCTGTTGTGAACATTTCAGTATAGGATGTATGGTTTAGTGCTTATGTTGCTCCATTACAAATGCCTTTATGCCGTGATGATTTTTAAGATGATGTTGACGAAAGCCTGTTGTAAATCAATACATGTAACATAGATATAAGATTCATAGATACTGAATAAAATCACAAATGGTGCTTTTAAAGACGGTTCCTACTTTATGCCCGATACTGCTGAATTTGGTTCTGGCTCCTCTTGACCCTGATTTGGATTAAGAAGATTCAAGAAATGGTTGAATGGACAAAGATCTGACATAGTTCATGTTTATTGTTGTAAGCATAAAAGCTCTTTTATCTTATTATTTTGTAAAACACAGCTTCTTGTGTTCTTTCTTGCATAACAATAAACAATACCTAAATGGTGAGGCCATCTCTCCCTGCACAGACTAAACAATGAACAGGAGAAATCCACTAAAACAATGCTTCTAGTAAAACAGAGTATGAAGTAACAGGCCCTTAGAGTGGAAGAAAGTCGAGTCACAAATAATGAAATGCAGTGAATACATCCTTGTGAGAAAAAGAGAAACATCAAGACAAAATGAGAGGGTGATCATAATTCCTTTTTCTGTGTGAGCTTCATATGTTCTCTCTGTGATGATAGTGACTTCTTCCACTGACTTTATTTGTCTGACATTTATTTTCTAAGGACATGCATCCTGGTCAGTTGGAGATTTAAAATTTCTCTTGGTGTGTGTGGATTTATGGGTGTGTTTTATGGCATGGATACCCTAGAGAACTCGTTTTTATTGTGATCAAGTGAGGTGGCTGCTCATGGCCACCCATCTGTTTATACAGTACATCCATTACCAAAGCCGCCGAATCAGCATCAGGATGGCAGTGGCTATTGTATATACAAACAGCATTGGGTACAAATCAGGAGCCAAACCTGAACAGGGCACCATTCCAACATTGGGCACATCAATGTTCACTCATACATGGCCAAATAAGAATTGTTAATTAACTTCACAACATCTTTATAAGAAACTTGTTTAGGACCCATATTGAAATTACATTACCCAAGCTTTAAGTGAGCTGTCTCAACATTTCCAGGTTGTGCTTAAAATTATCTAATATAATGTTTTTATTTATTTAGTTGAATAAGCAAAGGTTGTATTGCATTCCGTGTCTTTCTGTTTAAAAAATGCTTTAAATCCAATCCATTGATAAAGACCGAAGTGAAAATAGCTGCTTCATGGCAAAGTAATGCCCCCTAATAAAGTGATAATTTAAATTTACCTCCGTCATGCAATTTTGCATCATATAAATATGTGAGCAAACATATATAATATAAATATACAAGAAGCAAAATGTGAATATAAATCTCTCTAAATCTGTATTAGAAGCAAATAGTGGGATTTTATGGTTTTGCTTCTAACGAATTAATTTGCTCAATGTACATTTAAATAAACAAGGATGTTATTTAAAAACAGGATTTGACCTCTCATTAATTGAGTGGGACTACGGGTGGTCAGTAGCTGGTCTCTGACGCGGTCTACGTCTTTGTCCTTTCTTTGATTTTTTTTTCCCGTTTTGTTATTTCGTTTAGGATTACATGTTGTTCAAAGGACAAATCACCGTTCAGAGTCCTAAGTGCGATTCTCCGCCTCCCGCTTCAAGGGGCGGAGTCAGGACTACTTCGTACAAAGTGGCCGCGGGTGAGAAGGTGGAGCATCGGCGTTTGGTTTCAGAAAAGGAAAACTTCAAAACTTTAAAATAAGGTATTTTAATTGTAAATAATATGCATATAACTGTTTTTGTGCATGTATTGTATCCTGGCAAAGATATAAAATAAATTACATTTTTTCACGTTTTGTTACAGTTTTTCTTCTTGCTATTAATATATTCTACGCTTGTCTAGAATGATTTGATTTATACCTTGATTGCTGATTCTACAATTTGTTTTACAGATAAGCAAAAAAGAGACCATGACATGCATACATAGTATCGATTTGGCATCATATAAGATTTTAATTACGAATCGGAAACTGTAAATCCTCCTGGTCTCAGTTTTTATACTGCGATGATCTGGCGCCCCAAATGCTGCAGTCACGCAACACCCTAAAATATAATTCAGTAAATGTTTGGATGAACGAATTGTGTTTGTAAACATTAAAACAAAAAAAAAAAAAAAGGTCCAATAGGTCAGTCTCGAGCAGCGGTTGCTTTTCTTTGTTCTCACTCTCGGACTCATCCGTGATCATTACTAATTTAAAGATTTAAATATGAAGTCTACATTAAAAAGGTTGTCACGTTTTGCTTATTTTTTCCAGGTTTGTAAAACAAAATTAATATTAAACATTTGCTGTGTTTTTCCTGTACTGTATGAAACAACAGGTCGATTAAAAAGATCCTACGCTAATATGAATCGCTTACTATTTCAGTGTAGATGGCACACATACTGAAGAGCGCGACAGGGTTTATTGCGAAATAAAAAAGAGGCGCGTGCGCTCATAACTTTGTACTTGCATTGCATGTCTTTTACTTTGGAAGAAAAACAGAATTTGTTTTTATCAGTATGGTTATTGCTCTTACGTTTCTACCATTTAAAGTCTTAACACCCGCTGGAAAACAAAATATATGCAAATTCCAAAAAAAAAAAAAAAGAAGAAGCAGCAGCATTTTAGGGCAAGGCAGGGACAATCTCCGGACAGGCTGCCATTGCAGAGCAAACACACACACGTATGCACAAGGGCCAATTTACCTTTGCTAGTCCGCCTGACCTGCATCTCTTTGGTCTGTGGGAGAAAGATAGAGAGCCCTAAGGATAAGGAAACCCATATTGTGACAAAGAGAAGATGCAAAATCCATGCATGTAGGACAAGGGATGCAAACCCCGGCCTCTCTGTTGCAAGGCGACGGCGCTCCCACAGCACCACCACACCATCTGCCTTATGTACAAGTCTGGCTATCTTATGTACGTGTCAAATCGGGTTTTATGCTTTATTTTAAATTCATTAAGTTTAGATATAAGTATAATCTAATTAACTGCCCTGTTTGAGTGTGAATGCAGATGAATATGTAGGAACAACTTTTACTTGTGGTGGCTCTGTACTGTGAGACTGATGGATTAAGTGTGTTAATGTATATTTCTATCTGTTCAGTGTGTTTTTGTTTTTGGGTTTGGCAGTAAGGCTGTTACCTTATTTGATAATTACTAATTATACATTATGGTGTGCTGTGCTTAAGAATATGGAGATGTTTTTTTGCCACAGAAAGTTCCGAAGGTAATGCAAACTTGGAATCAGAATGCGTGGAAGCCTGTGTTAGTGCCCTTTGCTCTCTTGGCTTTGATAAAGAATGGCTTGGGTAAAAAACAAACTTACATGAATATGGGGATGATATTTGAACTCCAATCCATTCCTCCAGGTTCTGCACACAGTTCTGTGCCCATATGCCACCTTTATTATGAATAATGCTTATAGCTTCTATAAAAAGCATGGGGACAATTTAATGAATCTGGGAAAAAGTCAAATGAGATATTCATTTGAAAGTTCTACTTGCAGGTTATTTATTTGCGCCTCTCTCCCCTCATTTTTGCAGTACACTTTTTAAGCATATATGTATATGAAAATACTGTATATCCATATATATATATATATATATATATATATATATATATATATATATATATATGCCTGTTTGGCACCCCGTACATATACATACAGTATGTATGTGTGTGTGTATATAATATATATAAATGTATATATATTTTTTTTCTACTGTTATTATATTAAAGTAAGAATTATCTGTGGTAGTGAAACAATCCAAGTAAACGTTGACTTTCTGAGGTTAAACTGCTAGTCACTTGAGCTGTGAGGGATGCCCATAACCAATTTACAAAATGAGGGCAAAAATTTCACATTACTCTTTCTTGTACCTTTTTGCTAATGTCATGAATCAGCCAGTTTAGATTTATTTAATGACCATTTGGCTGCCGTTTCCCTTTGGCAGGAGTTTTTTTTTTCTTTTCAAAGCATGGCTCTTGTGCTTTAGCTGTGAAACCTAAATTGGTCCAATAAAAGGCATATTAGAAACATTATTGCTTCCAGTTAGTACTTAAGTCTTCCTGGCATTTGTTCTATTAGAAGGACATCCATCTGCCAAGAATAAGATTAAAGACTTCTTTAAACACATATTACAGATCAGGAATAAGCAGATACTCCCTGCCTTTCAAAAACCTCATTTGTTTTTGCTGTGCCACATTTTCATTGTGTTAAATCAAGATTTTTTTTTTTCTTTCTCCCCATTTGTGTTCTTTTTAGGTGTGGAAGATCAAAGGAGATGGGTCCCAGGACCCTTTTCCCTCCTTTGCTCCTATGTATATTCTTAATAGTTTTGGGCACAGAGGGCTACTCTCGGATCTGCAAGTCGGCCCCTCACTGGGAGATTGAAGGGCACAGTCCTATGAAGGAGAATCTGGGAAAAGTGGTGGTGGTGGCTCTTCTCAAGGCCAGCTGACAGTTCTGCTTAATGCAGGCCTCCAGGTAAATTATTTTTTATTGTTTAAGTATTAGCTGTACTAAATATTAAATCTGTAATTTTCACAAAGTCCTTTATGTATGTGATTTGGCAGACTTGAAGGCCTGCGTGAGAAGCTGTTCAAGAGTAATATCTCGCAAGTTGCCTTTTTAATTGTAAATGAGAAAAGCTCCCAATCCAGGGCTATGTACTGGGAGCTGAAAAGGAAAACCCCAAAAGGTATCCCCGTGTATCAGCAGAGCATATTACAACAAGATGTGTGGGAAACTTTGGAAGGTGACAAAGATGACTTTTTAATCTATGACAGGTATGTAGAAAACGTGTATCCTTTTGAAACCCCCATCACCCCCTTAGCAGATTTCAGTGCCCTCTCATTTCCATTTAACTCATTTCCTTTTGCCCCCTTTAACTATGTCCATATTGTTTATTAACCTGAGGAAAATTAAGAACTGTAAAGTAACTATTGGCTGACGTGGTGACCTAATGTTCAGTGCTGCAGGGACCCAGTCTTGATTCTGTTTGTGTGGAATTATTACAACTACTCTGTGGGTTTTTCTTGGCCTAAAGACTAGGGTGTTGTACCGTGTTAGCCATTACGGATGTAGTGGGAAGTTAAGCAAAATGACCCCTTTTATTGCCTGAAGAAGGGGCCTAAGCTGCCTTGAAAGCTTGCATATTGTAATCTTTTTAGTTGGCCTATAAAAGGTGTCATTTTGCTTGACTTCTCATTGCATCCATAATAGCTATGTGACGATGCGGGTCTCACTCCATGTCTCCCACCTCCCTTTATGGAGCCTCTTGAACCCGACACTGTCGGTAATTTAACCGGATGAGCTGGACAATGAGGACACCAAACGAAAGCAAGGGGTAGGTGGAAAGTGCAAACAGTACTTTTATTTTAAAAACAGACAAAACCAACAACAAAGTGTTCAAATAAAGTGCAGTGCTCCAAAACGTCATTAAATAAATAATCCATTAAAACCAGGGTGAAACAGTGGAGGTTAAAATCCAATAAATAGTTCCATTAAAAGTGAGGTTAAAACAATAGCTGAAAGCAGTCCTTTAAAAGCAAGACCCAGTGCCGCCTTCTGCTGACGGCTCCCCTGCTTCTCCCATCCGGGCCATGCACCTCTTTTTCCTCTGCTGGTCTGGTAGCTTCCCGATCCCTTTTTTTTTTTTTTTTTTTTGTTCAGCTCTCACCAGACTGAGACTTGGGTTCCCCAGCGAACAGAGCGCTCACACTGGGGCTTCCTCCTCCCAAGCCTCCGACTCCCGCGGCCTTATATGGTGAGCCAACCACCTTCCGGTCACTCCTGCTCCTCACAAACACTCAGCAGGAGCGACCACTACTTGCTGCCCCCAAGTGTCGGCCTAACACTCCTGAGGGGCTCTTCCTCGCGGCTGCCTGCTATTATCAGCGAGCCTGACCTCGTTCGCTCACTCGTGTTCCCTCTCTCTCTCGCACCGGCTTTCAGCTTCTAGCTTTCTCTTCTTCTTCCTCCACTAACCTCAATTCACTTTCTCGATCTTTTTCTCTCCCGTCCACACTCGTGCTCCTACTATATATAATGGGGATGTGGCACAGGTGTGGTGATTAGCAGCTCCCGGCATCAATTACGGATATGGACGTTTCCTCACCTGTGCACTTAAGTGAGGAATCTCCCGCACCACATTGCGTCCAAGAACCGCTCTGGCCACACTATCATGCCCCCTGTTTAAGCCGTGACTGTGGCGACTATTTATTTAAAGCTGGCCTGTTATTCTCAGCTGCGGACCCGCTATACCACAAGCTAACACGGTACAACACCCTACTACTACTTAAGTATCCTATGCAAAGATCTTAGAATAAAAAGAATTGGTATTTTGACAGGGGCAGCAAGGTGGTACAGTTAGAACATTTGGACAAGACTCTAGACAAGAACAGGCCACTCAGCCTAACAAAGCTTGCCAGTCCTATCCACTTAATTCTTCTAAAAAAACCAGCAAGTCGAGTTTTGAAAGTCCCTAAAGTCTTACTGTCTACCACGCTACTTGGTAGCTTATTCCAAGTGCCTATTGTTCTCCGGGTAAAGAAAAACTTCCTAATGTTTGTGTGAAATTTACTCTTAACGAGTTTCCAACTGTGTCGCCATTGTTAGTATTGTTACCTCACAGCTCCAGGCTTTCATTTCTGGCTTAATCACGACCTGTGTTGAGTAAAGAATCTCCCTATGTTCAAAACAGTTCTCTCCATTGCTCTGGTCACCACTCACATCACATAGATGTAGCAGCTTTTTAGGTTGAATGACAACTCTTTGGCCCTTTGGAGGGAACTGAGTTAGCCAAAAAAAAAAAAAAATAAAAAGCCTGTTGTCCCATCCAAGGGAGATTTCTGCCATACACGCCAGTGTTGCTGGGGTGGTGTCAAGATTCACCTGAACTAAAAAGAAATTACAGTGGCCCCTTGACTTACGAACTCAATTCGTTTGCGAGGGCTGGTTGTAACTCAAGTTGGTTGTAAGTCAAGACTATTTTTCCCATAAGAAATAATGGAAATACCCATAATGTGCTCCGAACCTCCCACAGCAACACTTACTTAACCTTTTCATAATAAAAAAGGGTTGCATAATGTGCATAATTTACCAAAACACCAATAATTTTTCTAATGTACTAACCAAAAAGTTATAAAAAGTGCCTAGCCTACCAGAAACAACAATTTCATACTGCACTCACCATTTAATTTGACATCTTTGGGCTGCAGGAAGGGAGGAGGAGGAGAATGAAATGGGAGGTGGTTATTGTTTAGAAGGAGCCTCCTTATGCAAATCTTTTCTTTGTAAAATTGTCGAGATGGTGGATTTCGACATGCTGTACATATTAGCGAGATCGGTCACACGAACAGCACTCTCATATTTCCGCACAATTTCCTTCTTCATTTCGATTGTGACCGCTGTTTCTCAAGTTAATAATGACAGTAGTCGAGCACTCAGTTCAAAGCTGGTCATGTTGTTAACTGCTGTAATAATACGCTCCAAAGCAAGCGGTGCTGACTCAGCCTGATGACATCATCATGTGCCGCGCCAGCCTGCTAGCTAACATCCCTTAACAATCGCTTTCTTTACCTTCGTTACCTTCTCTTCCTATCTTAGCAATTATGCATCTTGCTTGCCATGGTCTTAGTGAATTATATATAGATAAATCACTGCACTGACCGAAATTATATCCACAAACACATGTATCTGGGCTCCGACTGACGCTTACGAACGCTCTCGGCTGTTTGTTTACAATCGCACAAGTGGATACACGTGACCGCATTCGGGTCGTAACGCAAGATGTTGGTCGTAAATCAAAACAAAAATTTTGGTCGTAAATCAAGTTGTTCGTATGTCAGGCCGGTTGTATGTCAAGGGTCGGCTGTACCCACAAATAATGTCACTGGAGCTTGGAAAAACTTTGCACCAGAAACCTATGGCAGAAATGTAAAAACAAATGCAAGAATATGAAGATTGTATGTAAAAAATGATTGTTTAACTCAGGATTGTGAAGTTAGTTGAAACAAGCTTTAACTCCAGTAGCTTAGTAAGTACAACTCTAAGAAAATTGCTAAGGTAGCACAATTTGACAGACATTAAATCTAGCTTTGTATCAACCAGCTTATTGTCATTGAACAAATGAACACCAAACTGGATTTTCAAATTGTGCTGTTCAAACTGTCATAAAAAGGCAAACTGAAGAAGCTGTGCAGGTTGGAGACAGAAAAACATAGTGGATGACCCAGAGAGCTGTCGGTATCTGATGTACAGTACCTAAAGTTCAAAACAAAAGGAAATACAGTGAAACACTTGTTTAACGTCGGGGGGGCATGCATTGACAAATGAAAGAAGCTTAAAAGGAAGCGGTCTTGTGAAGAGTGGAAGAGACAGAAGAGATGTTAGTGTACAAAAGACCATAAAGCATTGAGTGACTGCCAGTTTTGGAAAGTCTGATGGAAAAACAAGTCCCCGATGAAATGTTGTGGTTTACAAAGATGTCACTTTATCTGAAGAGTTGGCAAAGGTATATTGATGCTTGTCTGCAGATATCAGTGAAGCACGATGGTGGCTCCACTCTAGTCTGGGAGATGATTTCAGCCAATGGTGAAGGGGATCTGGTCAATCAAAAGAAGTAATGACTGATGAATCAGAATCTGTTTTTATTTCTAATCACTGCCTGCTTTCAGGGAAACCACTTACTGGCAAAGATTTCATTTTTTAATATGCTAACAATCTCAAACAGACTGCAAACACAAGACAGTGGACAGTAAGACTTTAGGGACTTTCAAAATGAGACATGATGGTTGTTTTTTTTTTAGAAGAATTAAGTGGATAGGACTGGTGAGGCTTTGTTGGGCTGAATGGCCTGTTCTCGTCTAGACTGTTCTAAAGATCTACATGGAACTGAAGTCTGCAGCTATAATCCTACCTGTATTAGAATGACCACCTCAGAACCCCAGAGACAACATAACTGAAGCAGAGAGGGATCACCCGGACAGGAAAAAGATCAAAAAGCAGCTAAAGTTTAAATAAAAGTTATGGCAAATCCTACGAGAAGCTTGGAAGAATTTTCTAAAGAACTTCTTGGGGGGGAAAAGCATACAGCTGTGCACCAAACTGAGTTTTGCATATACTTCAGGTTGACATTTCAAGCAGACCACACAAAATACTGACTTTCTTGTTACTTTTCATTGTATCAATGTTTGTGATTATTGTAGTGCTGTCATGAGTAAATAAGCACTCAGTGCTCAACTAACTTGCTTTAAAATGTATTTCCTTAGGAGGCCTTGAAATATAGCACTTTCTATATAGGTCCAACAAGAGTTTTTCTTGTGGTGAGAAAACTGCATGGACATGACTGAGAAACTTGGCTAAATTAGTTTAATTTGCAGTGGTTGTTAGTACTTTACATCTGGAATTATACATGCCACATGCAACAAAAGAATTACTACGTCCAGCTGTTCCAGACCAGTTCACTATCCGTATGAAGTTTGCACATGCTTTCCATATTCATGTGAGTTTTCCCTGGATTCTTCACACTGCCCAAAGATTTTGAGTGTTGGCTGAAAATATTTAAAAGACACGATTTTTGTGCAGGTTTTGGTCTTGCCTTGTGCGGTATTCCTTTGGTTTACACCCTGGATTCCAACATCTCTGAAGTGAAGCTGGTGATTTTTGGAAAATGAATACTTTCTTGTCCACAACAATAATAAAAGCGTGTCTTGATTATGAATCATACCTACATTCAGAGCCATCTTCAATTTTGACTTGGTTGTATGTATGCAGTATCCATCATTGCCATGCCAACTCTAGATCTATTATGCGCCCTGATAATTTATGTAGATACTTTGGATCAGGCAACAATAACTTAATCATGTCATGTCATTTTCTAATCCGCTTAATCCAGACCAGGGTGGCGTCAGGGCTGGAGATTATTCCAGCTAGCATATGTCACAAGGCAGGAACAAACCTGGACAGGGCGCACATAATTTAGTCCTGTTTCATGATGTAACTTCCTAGTCAACACAACAAAACAGATTTTTTTTATCATTTAGCAAGTACACAAAATTAGCACACCAGCTCTACTTGTCTGCTACAAAAGATAAGTATAATTTCATCTATCATCATGAAGGTCCTAGAAAGATTTGTTTGCTTCTTTGATACTCTGACACTGTGCCCTGCTGTTTTATTTATTCTTTCATGCTTCTTATCTGTATAATGTCATTAATACACTCAGAAGCTGACATTTCTGGCCTTCTGTTATCGTGTTTTTTTTTTTACCCTCACAAGCATTTTATATCAACCCATATATCTGGGAATTCATTGTATCATCATGTATCTAATTCTTTAAGTGGATTCCAAGTTACAACTTTGCATTCGCAAGCCTCCCTAAACTAATTCAGAACCTATCCAGTAGCTATAAATATCTACTCCTGCACATGCTCACATAGGGTGAGTTAACCAAACAGGCACATCTTTGGGATGTGGGGGGAAACCCCATGAATTTATGGGGAGAACATGTCAGCTTCATAGAAAGCCAACCCTAAATGCTGAATCTGTAAGAGTAGCACTAACCACTGGGCTGCCATGCCATCAGCAAAGGAGTAGAATAACACAAATCTAAAATGGAACTACTGAAGATAATATGAGGGCAGTGGCCTTACAGCAGAAAAGACTGGATTTTAATCACTGTCTGTGAAGGTTTTCTGGTTTTTGCTCAGTTCCAGAGATGCGATTGTTAGATACTGTGGCAGGTGGCAAGGAGGCAGTCAAGAGCAGGGAAAATGTTGGAGTACCATCCCAGTAATCCCGTTTATTTGAAACAAAATTCCAACAAAAGCAAGTAATTGCAAAATAATAAGAAAAAAGTTGCTGAAACCACGTCAGCCTGCTGTGAATTTTCTAATGTCGCTTGCTCTATCAGTCTCACCATGTGCAGTTCCTGATCAGGGAGAAGACCACACTGTTCTGGCTCGTCACTTTCAGTTATGCGTGCCCTCAGTGGGTGTCTTCTCTGAGTTGTGGAGAAAGAAGAGGATACTGTTAGCAGCTGTGCCCCCTCTCGCCCCAAAGTGGTATTGCTGACCTTCTCAAGCTTGTCAGGGGATGCATGCGTGTCAATAGACACAACAAGATGATCCGATTGTCCATTTTCAGACCCCAGTTATTCAAATTTTGCATTTCAGAGAGCCTACATACCATACTAAAAAACTTTCCCTAAGATGTAATTATTAAAATGTGTACATTTATAAAGATTACCCCTTTGAAACCCCTCTTAAACGGTGATACAATGGGAAACAAATAACAGTTGTTTTTTTTTTTTTTTTTACCTCCTCCTTGCTTGATCTGCACTTTGCGTGGTGCTTTGAACATTTAAAAGCCTGTACAGCACCTGTCCTTTTGTCTCACTGCCTTGTCTGTCTTGTCCATGAGACATCCTCAAACACTATGTGATCTCTTTTCGCTGTTCCGTTATTTCATCAAGTAATATTTTCCGTTTGTTTGCGCTAATGCAATCTTTACTCTCTTTTTTTTGAGACTTTCGAATTTTCCTACTTCCATTATCTCTAACCTGCTCTGCATGTGTACCACAGGGCTTGCTTCCAAAGGTTGTAAGTGTGACGTGACTTGACCGTCTCGCGGGACGTGAAAGTGTCTCTCTGTCTCTCTTGAAAAGATCTCTCTTCCAAACTCTCCCACGTCTCATCGCAAGATTTTTTTTTTATAATAGAGAGACATATCTCTCCAGTAATTACTGCATCTCAGCTGAAGCTTGTCGATACATTATTGTTAGCATGGGTGTGCTTTTTTTTTGTATAATTGTCCGATCTGCATTTGTGTGCTCCAGCTCAGCCTTGGTGAATGGACTGCAAATTCGTGTAAGATATATAATTTAATGTGCTTTGGAAACCACATCTGGTATACCGGGTGATGTTTTTCCTATTGGAATTAAAGAAATTCCAGGCAATAACACATTCTAAGACTAATAAGTAGAAATTAAGGAAGAGATGGATGGGAATCTTTTTCTTCAGGAGCAGACTAAGAAGTAGAGGAATCCTGCTGGACATGTAGCATCTGATTTAAGGCTGTGGGATCAATGGCCAGTTAAAAGGAGTATGGAGGTAAATCAAGAGCCACTCCAGACAGAATGGTAACTAGACTGTCACAGAGCACCCAGAGAAAAACCTACACCCTTTGGCAAAATGGCAGCTTAGACTCGTGTATCACCCTGAACATGTGCTTTTAAAGGCCAGGAAAGAGAATAATGCTGATGCTAGGTGAAGTCACTTCAAGCATATTGAGAAAAGGCATTGGAGACAGGTTAAATGCTGATTTTAGAACCGTGTTAAAGACCGTCTAAACTACCAAGATGTGTTTGTGTTGAATGACCTATTCTTCAAAAATATTTTTTATTGGTATACCACAGAATTATAGCTATTTAAGACAAAAGGGTTAAAATCTGATTTATTGTTCTTTTTCCTCCTGCCAGATGTGGAAAATTGACTTTTCATGTTGTGCTACCATATAGCTATCTACATTATCCTTATGTTGAAGCTGCTATTCGAGTCACATATTTAAGAGATGTGTGTGGAAACTGCAGTGTAAGTATCCTTTGTGTAATTGGGGGGGATTTGGGGAGGGCCATAAAACACATGGAGCAGGCTTCACCCTTGTGAAGGTGCACTTTCTCACAATCACCTTGAGGTTGGAGGATTGTAGATCTAATAAGGTAATTTTATAAAAGTACAGCTTGTCTACTGTTTTGAGGTTGTTTTTCCTTTAAACTATCAAATCTAAATACAGTATTGAGGAGCTGTCAACCAGCTGGTGGCAGTATTGTGTTGAACAAAGAACCTCAAAGGCTATGTCAATGCAGATACTGCAGATGTTCTGCAGGTTGTTCCTTTAAATTAGACAAAAGACCATCCACAAATTTAGTATTGGAGAAGTTAGGAGCACGCACTGATACAGTGCATTGCCGCACCCACCACACGACAAACAATACAATACAATTTATTTTTTTGTATAGCCCAAAATCACACAAGAAGTGCCACAATGGGCTTTAACAGGCCCTGCCTCTTGATAGCCCCCCAGCCTTGACTCTCTAAGAAGACAAGAAAAAACTCCCACCGAAAAAAAAACCCTTGTATGGAAAAAATGGAAGAAACCTTGGGAAAGGCAGTTCAAAGAGAGACCCCTCTCCAGGTAGGTTGGGCATGCAGTGGGGGTCAATACAATACAGTACAATACACAGAACAGAGCCCTGGAAAACTCATCCATCAAGCTGCCTACCCCATTTGGCCATTCCACAGCTGAAATAATCCAATGAAAGGACCCCTGTTTCCCATGATTCCTGCGATCCTCCATCAGAGATAACTACCTTAGGCAGGCAAAACAACTTGGCAGGTGGGCCGTAGCACCAAGTGCCACATTTGAGTACCAAGAAGAGAAACAGAATAGGTGAGGGTTAGTATCAGATTATAACTATCATGTTACTTATGTTTTAGTGCTAATGACTAACAACAGAGATGCAGTCTGTACAGTTGATCAGCAGCTCTAGTCAGGATATGCTAAACTGAAGTAGTGAGTCTTCAGCCGGATCCAAACCAACTTAGGATCCAGATTAGTCAGGTGCCTCATGTAGATGCACCAAATCTTCAGCTCCCCTCAAATGATAAAGCTGTCCATTTCAAGTTAATTAGAGACAATAAACGGGCCCATGTTGAATGTGTTTATATAGACTCATTTATGCCATGATTAAACATGCAACATGTCACCACACACAGGTGCCATGGTTACTTACGGGGAAAATACAACCTCAGATTTATTCTGTGCAGTGGATTGTTATCCTATGTCATGTATCCATGATTCCCTACCATAAGTGAGGAGTATGTTTGTCCTTGTGAATAAACCAATACAATGAAACTAGAGCTTTGATGATAAAGTTCAGGGTGTCTGTAATAGGGGTGTCTTAAAAGAATAACTTTGAAGTCAAAGTTATTTCTCCACAAACGGCATATGTTTATATGTACATATATGTGTAATATATATGTATGTATGTATATGTATATATGTATATGTATATATGTAAATGTATTTGGCAGGCGAAATTGTTATCAAAAGTTGAGCACTTTCTATATATTTAAAAAAATATATTACCCACAAGAGCGCTTTACAATAGAGGGTGTGAGGCATGTGGGAAAAGCTTAAAAACTTACCAAATACATCCATTGTTTGAGCCAAGACAGTTGTCAAGTATTGATCTGTGCTTTCCATGTTTTCCAATGCATGTTCGTGACAACAAAAGGGACCCAGAAATAATAATTTTATCACATACTCCTGGTACTATTTTTCTCGAGGTAAGGATACTTTTTCTATTCACTTGTGTGAATACTACAGAAGTAAATCAAAACATTAACAGCGTGGCAAGAAGGTTCACTGTGGTTTGGTCTGTTCAGAGGAAACTACCCCAGGACTAAGTGCTGAGATATCGCACATGGCTTGTCTTCTTTTAAAATTGGATGGATCTTATGATATTCTTGTTTTTTTTTGTTTTTTTTTTTGTTGTTATCCAAAAATGACATGTATAAACTATTTTGCAATATGTGTGTAATCGCAAGACAAGGTTCAGCACTCGACAACAGTTTTGGTTGAAAAATGGGCGTATTTGGTATATTTTTAAGCTTTTCCTCCCTGCTCCATAGACTGTAGACATACAAGTGCTTAACTTTAAAACACAATTTCTCGTGGCAAATGCATATATACCATGTTTGTGAAGAAATAACTTTGACTTGAAAAATACCAGACTTCTTTAAGAGGAGGGAGTTTCAGATTTTCAAACTTGGTTCTAGTTCTCATGAAATAATAGATTTACTTTTATTACCATTTAATGCTCTTATTTTGCCATGTCACACGTTTTTTAGATTTTCTTTTTGTGAGAACACCATCAAATGGCTTGTGAACCCAAGAGAATTCCCCCTTTTTTCCACTCTCCTGTTCCCTTACTATTGAAATGTGACCAAATTGGCAGGGCATTTTTGTCATTTTGACTTAACTGTTATTTGACAGCTAGTTAAAAGGCTTCTTAAAATGAAGCTGTTTGAGATTAAAGTAATCACTTCAAGGATGAAGCCTACTCCAATGGCAACAATAATTGGCTTCTGTTCAAGAAGTTGTCTGGCCCACTGCAGCCCTGCAGGAGATGAGCTTGACACCCCCACTTAGGATCTGAGTCACCATTCATCTAAAGATGGAGGGAGATGGTTTAGGGGGCTGTTCTGATCCCCCGATTAAATGTGTGCATGTTATAATTTGAGTGTGGACAGCATGAATCATTACAGATGTTGTGGGATGTTTCTTAACATGCTGCATCTGCGTTTTCCCATTGTGTATATGACAGACTGGATTGGGCTCCCATGTAAAACTGTGTTATTCTTCTGTTTCAGTTGGACTCGAACTCGACCGCTAAAGATAACAGAAATATTACTGCAGGAGATTCTGTAATGATTTTTAACTTGAATACCACTAGTAATGTAGAGACAGCATCGCCAGATGAAGGAAACAATGCAACACTGTATGAGGTGCCCAAGCATACTGCAAATGTCAGTCATCGCAACGAACGTGACAGCCAACTTCACCATGCCGTAACTGATATCCAGAACTCTGACGGTCATGAAGCCACGAATCTTGACTCTCAACGAACTGATCTTAATGTGGAAGATACTTAAGGTGCTGCGTGAATACATCTTTGATTGGAGTGCTTTTTAAAAATATATATTTTAGTGTATCTTTTAAACCCTTAAGGTTATCTTTTCATAAGTAATTTTTATTCTTTGTTTACTGCAAGGAGTTTCTCATTTTATTA
This sequence comes from Polypterus bichir lapradei, assembly GCA_026402145.1. Lineage (NCBI taxonomy): Eukaryota > Metazoa > Chordata > Cladistia > Polypteriformes > Polypteridae > Polypterus > Polypterus bichir. Next base: position 111,326,341 of record JANRMT010062856.1, read on the forward strand.
ACTGAAGAAAAACATTTCATTTTTTTTTTTTTTTTTTAAATATGTCCCAATGTGCATATTTTAATCTTTACTTTAGCCACAGTTTTCCATACTAGTTGTTAAAGATTAGTGGATGATACAGAGACAGAACCAATTAGTGAAGTAGTATTAGAAAAACAACAAATTACATGTATACTGTTTATATACAAACATCCCAATGTGTGTTAGGGTTAATTGGAGACTCTAAATTGTCCCCATATTATTGAATGTGAGTGTTTGTGCAAGTGTACCCTGTGATGGACATGTCCTCCGTCCTGCAAGGCATCACTCTGCAAGGAGAGGCTCCAGCCCATTTGTAACCCTGAACTGGATAAAACTGGTATGGATTATGAATAAATGAAAAACTGCAGAGTAGTTGAACAATTAGATAGTATTATCTCTTCAGAGTGACACCGCCAGTCACACTGCTGCCTGGGGTTAAATGCCAGGCTGGTCACTTTTAGCTTGATATTTGAATGTTCTCCTTGTGTCCACATGGCTGGTCTCTGGGGACTGCAGCTCCCTCCCACATCCCAAAGTATGATTATGGGGATGTGCCATAAAATGAACTGATGTCTAGTGTAGATTTATGGATGACCTCTGACATTTCAACACTTTTAGTGTAATATGCAAGCTTAGAAGATAAATGAATGATCTATATTTTAGTTCTGCCCAGCTTCAACTAAGTCATCCTTTTATTCTGTGGGTAATGGCCAGATACATAAGTGGAACCACTAACTTTCTACATGCTGTGCCCCCTAAACTGGATTAGGCAAATTCATAAAATTAAATACTACTCAATTTTTCTTTTTTGTTTTTGGTATTCCTTAAGTTCTGCAGCACCTAAACCCTGTAATCTGGTAGTTCAGTGTGGCCAGTTCTCCAAATTAGTCCCTGAGACACATTTTCTGATCATTTTAGATGGAAAAAGCCTTGCAGCTCCCAAGTCTGATTGTTAAATTTCACACCCTGTTAAGCTGTTACTTGGTGGTATGCCATCAGTCAGAATGAAGTCTGAATTTCCATCCATGTATTAATAAGGAAGAAAAGAATGCATAAATTTAGGACAAAACTACCTCAGTGAAAAGTCAGGCTTGCCGAATTTATTGCCACCATCAGAAAAGTAAAACACTGGGAAGATTTGGTTAAACATTTTAAATCGCGTGCAATTTGTATTATTGCTTATTGCAGGCTAATGTGACTGAACTTGGGTTTCATCTTGATTGTGGCAAGAAAGTTTTTGATAAATGTTACACTGAGTGCTGCTAAAGTGACCTTAAAACTGAGTGTTAGTGAGGTGTTTTTAATCTCCTGTGGTGTTAGTTACTGCAGGGCATCAGTGTACAGAGGTGCTCTCTTTGTGTCACTTATCCTAAGTCAGAAATTGTATTTTTTCCCATAATTTAATTTAATTCAATACTAGTTCAGTGGTAAAAATGTAGGCCTTAAATGGATGTGTTTAATTTGCCCAAATTAATGTGCCATTACTGAATTGTGATTTGAAGCAGTTGTCTTATCTGTAATATGCTGCCTTTTTGTGTTGTTTATTATTATTAATCTTTATTCAGTAGGCTCCTTTACCCAGTATATCAGTATCCCTGCCTTACATGTGAGCGGTTTGGTCTGGTGATCTCAATGTCTCTCTGAACTTGCACCTCTCCGGTTTTTCCAGTCCAGTGCCTGACACCTCTCTGCTTCCCTGCACTAAATGAAACCTGCAGTCAAACCTGTGCCACACAGTGGCTGGAGGCTGATGGCTGTGCAGGTGGGAGCCGTGGGTTTGTGGATAAACTGAACTGAACAGCTGTGGAGAGATGCAAGCGGCAAGGAGCCGTCAGATACCAGCCAAAATGACAAATGGTTGCTTTCTGAGCCCACAAAAAAAGGAGAGAGGTTGTTTTAGTGGGCTGAAATTGGTGGTGCATTGAGTTTGTTCACACTTAAGTTAGGAAGCAGCTAACCTGCTTCACTTTGAACTGGCAGAGTGGAATGAAGTTGCACGTGTGCTTTTCAAATACTTTAAAGCTTGCATTATCTGGGCCATCTGATTAGTTGGTAGTGTGCCGAAATCGTCCCAGGTCAACGTCACACACAGATGGTACCTTAGAGAAAGCAGAGTGCAGCTGCTGTTTGTGACACCTCACACATTTAATATGGAAGCTAGTCTTTTAAGGGCTGGGTTGTAAATGTGTCTAAGGATACTGCTCTATACTTCTGCTACAATAAAACATTCTTTTTGGAGCATGGATTTGATTTTCTTTAATGAGTGCTTTGGAATATAGAGTTCACTTAATATTTCCTTTACAGCACTGGTCACAAAAGACATTTCTGTAACTCATTCACAAAGCAGAACATTAAAAAAGCAAGCTTTGACAATTTGCATTGCCATTCTGCATCTACAGTATACACCGTATATACGCACAATATTATATATTCTAAAACTGTTTTCCATGAGTATTGGGATGTTGTCTCTTATAAGAATAAGGAATCTGTGTCCATTCGAGAACAGAGAGGTAGTGTACTTCATGGACAAGTCTCACAGAGGGCCCCATGAAGACCCCATGTCATGTTTATGCCAGCCGTCAAGAAATTCCAGTGCGTACAGCTGTGTCTTTATTCCTACACTGCGGAGGAGGAGAAACCGGCGTGGAAATGCCAGTGAAAGACTTCTTCATTGTTACGTAATATATCGAAACGATCTTAATGTTATTTTTTTTTTTTTAATTAATTTGTTTCTGCTAAACTCTATTGTGCATTTTCCCAACACTTACAAAGAAATACAGGTGCCTCCAAGTGTCACTCTTTTGGTATGTGTTTTTGATATGTATCAGTATTTCATAAGCGTGAATGTCACAAATACATGTGACAAATGTATCTGCTTAACCAATTCAGAATTTTGGGAGGTTGGAACCAATCTGGTCATCGCCCTGCACAAGGTAGGACTCAACCCTGGACAAGATTCCAGTGCTATGCAATATGTTGCCGAGAAATGTACATTTGTGTTACCTCAATAAATTTAACAATGGAACCATGAATAGAAAATGCAATATGACCTCGGCACAATTTTGCATTGTGGTTTGTATTGCTGCCTCACAACTCCAAATGCATGTCTGTGTGTTCTTGCTGTGACTGAATGGGCTTTCCTCACACATCGCAAAGATGCGCATTTTAGATTAATTGGCAGCTTTAAATTGAGCAGATAAAGGTGAGTGAGCGAGAGTGTACCCTGTGATGAAGTGTTGCCATGTTAAGTGTTGATTCATGACCTGGGCCCAAGGCTGACAGTATAGGCAATGATGCCTCTTAACTCAAAATTTTAGATAAGGGGGTTAGGAAGTAAATATACAGTAGGTTACCACAACATCACAAGCAACAAGAGTAATTGACTAAACAGACTTTGTTTACTACAGCCCCTCAATATAGCGAACTCCATCTTGCTATGATTTGGCTAATACTATTATGAACATAAAAGCTGTGCCACCCATCTAAGACATGATGAAATCTAAGTAATCAATGCAGAACTTGGCATTAATGTTTGCAGGGCACCATGCAATGCATAATCTCTGTTATATATCATTTGATACTTAAAAGCAGGATTCTTAAAAGCAGTGTAAATGTTTGTGATGCACCATCTGTTGGAATGACAAATGCAATGCATTTTATTACTAGAAGTGTTGGTGATGCACCTTCTTTTGGAATGACGGAGACACAGCAATGGGGACAGACACACAGACACCTACATTTTTATTACGGTGGATATACCTTTTATAGTCGGATCATGGTAAGGTTATGTGACTTGCTCAGGGTCACATCGTGTGTCCATGGGGAAGTTGAACCGATAACTATCTGATGTATGCAACCCATTAAATGTACTGCCACAATTTGTCAGGAAGTCTTTTGCTAATCCTCTTTACTTTCAGTCTCTGGTACCCTTGTGCAAAGTGCTTTTGGACCACCTGCCTCATGTGTAGTGCTTAGAAGCCCCTAGTGGTTCTCTTCTTCTCACACTTTAACGGGGTGAATATTCAGTTCTAGCAGCAATAGGCATCATGCAGTGAGCAAACCTAGAGCAATACATCGAATAGTTACTTTATTTACTTGTACTGTATAAATAAATACTGTCCATTTATTTATTTATTTTTTAACTAGGAGGCCTTGCTGCCAGACATTTCATTATTTGCCTTGTTTGTGTATCAGATGTGCCTACCATTTTTTTTTTTTTTAATTCGTAGAAAGTCAACATAATGTAATGTATGCCAATATGTATTGAAGTCCCACACTCTTTATTTTCCCTCTCATTTCTTTCCAAATATTTTATTCAAGTAGCTACTTAATGTCAACTAGCTTGTTATTCGTACCTTATTTGTAATTGGCAAGAGTTTAAATGATTAAATCAGTTGAGATTAGAAATTGAATTAGTGATAAAAATAAAACTGTAGATCCACAAGATTAGAATTAATAAACAGTGCTTTACATAATGGAACCTTACAGTATATTTTAAGATTTCTGAGTAATGGTAAGATGCAACAATATGGTAGTTACATTTAAAACCCCATAAATGAGGCCATTATTTTAACGTCATCTTATATAGCAAGGAGGTATACAGATTTATTTTTATAACCTTGAAGGAGCACAAGTCGAGCAGCTTTTGTTTCCCTTGTTCATTCATTTTCCAAACCTGCTTTATGCTGAGCAGTGTCGCAAGGAAGCTGAAGCCTACCCCAGCAGGCATAGGTTACAATGCAGGAACAATCCCTGCACAAGGCTCTCAGGATTTTTAAAAATGGGTTTCAACTTACTAACTGTTGTGTTTTGATTCTCTGATATTCCAAATGATTCATTTTTTTTTTTACCTAACTGGAGTTAAATATTAAATCTCAACCCTATATACAGAATCATCCCCCTTATTAGCAAAAATGTCAGTGTGTCAGAATGTTTCATATTTAAAATATTGCTTAAATACTGTATATCAAAATTATGTTAAAAATTATTGGGGCTGCACACAAATGTGTTCCACAATGTAGAAGTGAACCATTAACTTGCCATTTTTTCAACAAATTATTAAATTTTTCAACACAAGAAAAATGTGTTGAAGTTAAACACTTCCAAAGTTCTTCAATACTGATCAATCTTCCATTTTTATTAATTATGAAGAAATGTTAAAATACTTACTTGAAAAGCAAAAGCCTTGCAGCTCAGACACAGAGTAATTTTTTTACCAGCCAAGATACCCAAATAAAAAGCATCCAGGGGAATATGTGAAAACTACAGGTGAATGTGAGAAGCAGTTTCAACTGAAACTTGTCTTTTTCTTTACCATTGTATTAAATTTACATTTCACAAGTGAAAATGTCATTCAAAACGAGCTGATAGTCGGATGTGTAGGAGTCAACATTGTCCCTCTGTTTGTTAGTCATTTTCAAGACACTCAAGGTCAAGGGAGAGACTGGCCAGTAGGAGTGCCCCTGCAACCCTGAACTGGATTTGTTTTTTTCTGTATGGAAAAGCATAGGCAGTTGCTGTTGGTACCTTGCCACATAATAAGTGCAAATAGGGAGACTGGCAGGATAACATAGACTCCATAAAATCATCCGAACGTTTCTTCTGGGTGAGAAAAGCAATCAAGTAAAACCAATTTGGTTTGTGTAGCCAAACCTGTTTCGACTGCATTCCTAAACTGTGTCTACTTCCAATCTTGTTAAGACCTGTCCTATATAAAAAAATAATGTTATTAGTGGGAACTTGGAGAATTATACAGTAGTGTCTTGCATCTTTCAGCCAGAGTCATAATGATGTAAATTTTTCTTTTCATATTTGGAAAGAAGACAATATGCCAATGAACCCGATAATCTGAGTAATCTGCAGTAAAGATTTTAGAACCGATTGATCTGCTTCTGTGTTGAGGGGTCGCTTATCAATGCAGCGCTAGTCGCGAGGAAAGGCAATCCATCACAAGACACATTCGAGCAAAATGAGCGAAATTAAAGGAGCCAGCTAATGTAACCGGGACGCCCTTTTACTTTCACCATATTACTATATCTTGGGCAAAATGGATTATCATGCATTTCACGTTTCAGAAAGTCAATCTTCAGCCTGGTAAGTTTTGTACTTGCAGCGTGTGATGTACATTAAAAATAACCATTCTTCTGTGCCACATACCATCGTTATACTTAAAAAGAAATATGACGTTATGCCGGTTTTTCGAGAAGACTTATCCCAACAGGGCCATTAGGTTCACAACTGCATACCTTCGCGTAACCAGGCCAAGTATGTGGTCTCTAGACGCGGGACGCAGGATGGGGCGGAGACTGATGTGGGCGGGGTCAGACGTCAGACACAGCCATCAGCTAGGACTATTCGCTTTATTAACGTGTTTGCTGTTGGTATGTCTTCGATAAAACAATGGCACATTTTGTCCTAAGTTATACATGTAGGTTGTGTCTGATTAGCAGTGGTATACAAGTTGAGTAGGGCTTTCGGGGAGTTAAAATTAGTCGACATTTTTATTTGGTTCCAACGGATTCTGTTTTTTTGTTCAACATTTGTATAATTTGCTAAGTTCCTTATTACCATCTACTGACATTATTGACTGTACTGCTATGTGTGCTTCATTAGTTATAGATTGTACAAACGAGTTGAATTACAAAACAGCCTTGGGAAGTGTATTTTTTTTACATCCATAGCATTCTATCCCGTTGAAAACTACAACTCCCAGTGCTACCTTGCGCGAAGGAGTGGTACTTTTACGAAACGTACAGTTGCCATATCTTCATCACATGTCCGCACAGGGTAATACTTGATTTTTAGTACTGTATCTCTGAATTTCAAAATGATGTTTGCTGAACTGGAGTAGCGCGTGCTAAAGCTATAGCTTCAGAGCGGTAGCCCGGCGCGTGCCCTGACACCCATGATGCACCAGTGTAGTCCAAGTTGCCTTTCTCACTATCGAGTTATTCCGTGGGTGCCGCTGCAGTTGGTTAGTTCGAGAACACTGAGTTGTCGCGGGACAGGTAAGAATGTCTCATAGTAGCCTTTTTAATGCGTCTAGCGAGTTACTTCGATAATCAACGATTTGTTTGAGGGGAGTTGACGCTCGTAGCAGTCTAACCGTCTGCTAAATCGGTGATATAAACTGTAAGAACTAAGCGGGGTTGTTAAAGCACTGCCTTAAAGCGTTGTCTTCATGCGTCTAACTGACTTTTGTTATTACTGTATTTGGCTGACGGGTTTATGCAAGGTAACTTAAAGGATCAGAATACAATTTAATTGTTCGCAAAGTTACAGCACATCATAGTGAGCTTATAGGAGGTTTCCAGTTTTACGTCCAAGGCCTTAGAAACGTGTGTCTGTTATAATATAACACCTCTTTTATAATGCATATATTTGAATAACACTTCAAAAAAAAAAAGTCCAGGGTCATTATCACTATACAACACTGCTTTGCCCAAATTATTTTACAGTTCAAGTTCCTAAAGTTGTACGCTATGTTCTGTTATTTTCTAATATAAAACAGTTGGAAGAAAATTTTCATTTGTTCCCTCTGGTGATATTGGTTGCTAATCCTTATTTGCATGGCAGAAATATTTTAATTAAAGTCTGACTGGCTGCTTTTTGTGTCAGAGTGGGTGCACCTGAAATAGTCAGAATGATGGCTGGAAATGTGAGCACAGTGTACTCAAAGTGAACTTCAATGAGGTTTTGGAGCTGGAGAGGAATCCACTTGTACTCATGCAACGGTATTTGACTTTTTGAAGCAAAACATAAGAGTAAGGAAGCAAGAAATCTGCTAAAGCTGGTAGCTGAATGTTTAAGGCTTATGATGAATACCCCTTAACATTATCTTATTTCTAGAAGGATAAATGTTATGTGGGGGCTTCCATTATTGCAGTGTTGCAGAATAACTGCCCTTTGCTGAGTTTGTGTTCTTGTGAAAGGAAGAGTGTAATTTCTATATCAAGCTGACTTTCTACATCATACACCTATTTTGTTCTATAGTGAACAACATCCCATGGTGTTTTTCCAGTACAGAGCAATGAGATAGATAGATACTTTATTAATGCCAAGGGGAAATTCATATACTCCAGCAGCATACTGATAGAGAACAATATTAAATTAAAGAGTGATAAAAATAAAGGTAAAACAGACAATAACTTTGTATAATGTTAATGTTTACGTTTACCCCCCCCCCCCCCATGTGGTGGAATTGAAGAGTTGCATAGTGTGTGGGAGGAACGATCTCCTCAGTCAGTCAGTGGAGCAGGACAGTGACAAAAGTCTGTGGCTGAAGCTGCTGTTCTGTCTGTCTGGAGATGATACTGTTACAATGCCATCCAGCCATCCATCCATCTCTTTCCTAAATATGCAGTTCTGGGTGACAGGAGGCTGGAGTCTATTCAGTTGAGTGGAGGTTGCGTGCCAGTTCTGAATACACTGGTAGTGTATTGCACAACGCACTCATGAGCATATCCCACAGCCATTCATACAGAGTTAATTTAGAGTTATAGATTCAAGTAACATGCAAAGCAATAATATGGGGGAATGTCAGATTACACACAGCTATTTGACATTCAAATGCAGCAATTCACTGTGAAGTGTTAGCGCTAACCACTGTGCAAACATCATACCTTACAGTACATTGATTCAATTTATATCTATAATATATATATATATATATATATATATATATATATATATATATATA
>JANRMT010062856.1:111335069-111376978 GCA_026402145.1 Polypterus bichir lapradei
ATATATATATATATATATATATATATATATATATATATATATATACACACACATACCACAAGGGGCACAGGCAGATATTTAACTAACTCAGCATCATACACTTAGAGGTGACAGTCTGTCATTTAAAGGGAAGTGCTTAGTCATGAGACTGCACTAGTTGAACTTGAGGCTTGTTTTTGTCTTTCACTTCAGTGACTTTCTCTTTTCACGCTCTTTTATTTTCCTTCTGTTGTGGTATTTGTCTACATCATCTCTTCTAACTCAAAGCATCTCAGTTCATCCCACTGATTCCCATGCCATGGACATGGCAAGTGCATCTTTGTGCTCATGGCCTCCACTGCTGCATGAACTAAACACTGGGGGCCTGCAGGTTGTTATGTCCGCTGCTTTGCCCTCACAGGCACTCTAAGCCCTTAAGATGATATGAGGGTTTCACTCAGCAGTCTATGAATGCCTGACATGTTGGCATGAATATTTAAAATATAGCTAACTGGGATTTTTACACATACTAAATGATGAAGAATACTCTTAGGAGAATAATCTTTCAGCTGTATTGAAAAGATGTGATACTAAAATAAGATTAAAAAAATGTTTCTGTGAAAAAATTGGTGGGTGGTTGAATTGAAGGCTGTAAGGCTGAGTGAGGCCAGAGGAGTAGTTAGACAGAATAGTTCACCGTTTTTTGGATAAATTTCATGTTCAGTCTGGGATGTAAGGAGCTGGTAATGATATGTGTCTGTGACATTACATGAAAAATTAAAATTAACCTTCAAAGCTATGTTTGTATTTTAATTTAGGTGAACTGTTACAATTTTTATTGTAAGAGGCAGCATGTTTCCTGTGGGAGCCTGACTGTTAAATGCAGAAATGCAGAAATCAAAAGATCCAAATGTGTCCTGCTTGCAGAAACGTCCTGTTTACAAGACAGATCCCTGTAGCCTCTCTGAGGGTTCTATTCTTTTATATATTAGGAGTCAATTTTTGTTGGATTTATAATAGCTGTTGCCTTTAGTTTTTTTTTTTTTTTTTTTTTTTTTTACTGTTTTCCACTGAATATGTCCAACTTGCATTTTAATGTAGTTGTTCTAGATGCATATATTAATGGATATGGCCATTTCATGTCTTTCTTGGATGTATGGTTTGTGATCTGCAGTCACGAAAGGGAAATAAATAAAAGTTTGATCTAGATTAGTGGCAACTCCATGCCAGGCTAGTGAATGCAAAAAGTGTCTTGGTTCTTTTAGAGCTCTAGACAGCAAGAACATACAATACAGATTAAAAAAGAATTCAGAGATCTGTTCAATTTCTGTGTAAATGTATTGGTCTGGGTTTATTGATAGCTTTTTCTGTACATATTTCTGAAATACACAATTTCACCGTGTACAAAGTAAGCCTTCAGTTTTTTCTTTCCTTCTGGTAATTTTAATGATTTTTGGCATGGTCTTCATAACTATAAATAGTTCATAACATATTCTTGATACTGTTGTAACAGCAGTAATTGACAGATGGTTATGAAGAGTTAATAAGTGATTAGATGTGAGTAAGCAAGAAAAAGGAAATTTGGTGTTGAATAATTCCCTTGAAAAGGTTGTGCCGAACATACTGCATTTGGGACGGTGCAAAATGGGGATGAACTCGCATTATCTGTCCAATATATTTCTTGGATCTCTTTTGATTTTGTATGACATTATATTTTCTAGTAGGACATGCAAGCAAGAATTTCATTGTACCCTAGTGCATATATTTATTTACACGTTTTCTAGTCTTAATTCTTTTTTTTTATCATGTGGAAATAAGAACTATTTGCTTTATAACTTAAAGGCTTGTTGAACTATACCATTTAAACTTTCTTGTTGTGTTTTGCCAAGCAGATTCCTATTGACTGAGGTATATGGATTGTGTTTTGTGGTGTTTTTGAGAAACCATAATTTATTTGTGTGTATGTACATTATGCTATATGTACACCAAATGCACCAAAATCAGACCTAGGAATTTTAATTTCCATGACATATTCTTTGCCTGATTGATTTGCTATAAAAAGAAAAAAGTTTAAAGAAAGTTCCTGTGTGATACACTTTGCTCAGTGCAGGCGTCAAAAGTGTGCATGCCAGTCTACTGTATTAGAACTAGTGTAATGCCAAAAGCATAGTACCTGCTAGTCTGTGGAATTAGTTATCATGACGCCTTAATTAAACTGATTTTTTTGCTCTATTGCTTTGCAAAAGGTAGAAGATAGATACTTTATTAAGTATTAAGTATTTTCAAAGGGGAAATTCACATAATCCAGCAGCAGTATACTGATACGAAAACAATATTAAATTAAAGAGTAATAAAAATGCAGGTAAAACAGACAATAACTTTGTATAATGTTAACATTAACCCCCCCCCCCCCGGTGGAATTGAAGAGTCGCATAGTATGGGGGAGGAACGATCTCCTCAGTCTGTTGCTGAATCTGCTCCTCTGCCTGGAGATGATCCTGCTCAGTGGATGTAGTGGATTCTCCATGGCTGACAGGAGCCTGCTCAGCACCCGTCGCTCTTCCACAGATGTCAAACTGTCCAGCTCCATGCCAATAATAGAGCCCGCCTTTCTCACCAGTTTGTCCAGGCGTGAGGCGTCCTTCTTCTGTGCCTCCCCAGCACACCACCGCGTAGAAGAGGGCACTTTGATGCTTTGTATGTGCCGTGATGCAAGTTAGTTTTCATGTCAACAGCAACTACTCCTAGGCGACTGCACCATTAATTTATCAATACTTCCATTTTCAGGATGTAGTTTATCTATACAGTTTTCAGAGGCTAGAACATCATGCTCAAATTTATCCCCATGCAAAAATGATCGTTGGAACAACCTTTCATTGGTGTCTTTTTCACTTTGTGCATGATTTCGTGATTGAAGTGCATGCTTTGAAAGTATATACTGTATTTACAAAAATGTGCATTTGTTAATACAAACATTTCAATAAATTTCTGTTTGAAACCTTATATGTGGCCAAAAACAACTGAAGAAAATTGCGAAAATCATACATTATATAAGTCAGTAGTATTTAAAATAATCAAAGTAACCATTCATATTCTTGTATCCTTGTGAAGTGTACAACATTTAAAGCAAAATGTTCATGTTTTTTCATGTCAGCAGACCTACGTTTAAAGTTTCTAGCAGGCTCAAATGTGTTCCTTTTTTTTACTCAAGTATTAGCACTTTTAACAAGGTAGAAAGTGTGCATAAATGGGTGTGCTATAGATAAATAAACTCTGTGTCTGCTCGCAGCCTTAGAGAGGCACAAACATTGTTTCTTCTCTCTTGCAGGCTGTTTATGCCTCTAAAGTAATGGCGTCTACATGGTTGAGACTAAAGGAATTTTATGACTGGGCTCTACAAAATGGAGGTATTAATATTCATATATATTGTCTATATACTGTATGTAGTTATTGAATATACCCTCAGTGAGGTTGGTAGCATGCACACATCACATGATGAACCACCTGGATTGGGACCCGAGTGCAGCAGGTGACACCTCAGCACCACACTAGAAAGAGTGTGAGGTTTTTTTTTTACGTTGGCTGGAGTGCCAATCCTGCCACCAACCCCAGAGTTTTCCCTGTAAGTTGGAGGACCTGCTTGCAGGACTGGATGCAGATTAATGTCATACCCAGGACAGAGCAGTTGCAGGTTAAGGCCTTTGCTTAAGGGCCCAATGGAGCAGAGTCACTGCTGCTGTTTACTGGATTCAAACTGGCAACCTTCCAATTGCTGGCGCACATCCCTAGCCTCAGAGTCACCACTCTGCCCCATACCCTCAATAATTCAGTTAAATTATATTTATATATGGAGTTTACATGTTTCTGTGCTTATAAGGCTAAGTTGCAGGGTTTTCTTACAAAGTCTGAAGTCATGCAATCAGGTGGATTTGTGATTTAAGTCTGCCTCTGTGTAAGAAAGATCTGGTTTCTTGGGACCTGCTTACTCTACCCCTGGTCATCTAAAACAAAGAACTATCTTTAAAATGAGCAAAAATAATGAGATTACGTGAAGGTATTGATGCATTTTTGAAAACTATTATGTGAATGAGTTTTTGTATCTCTTTATTAGGAAAGTTAATGAAAATCTTCTTTTGCAGATGAGCGAACAGATCCATGGTTTTTGGTTTACAGTCCTGCTCCAGTGACGACTATATTTTTCATGTACCTTTTTGTGGTATGGTTTGGGCCTAAGCTCATGGAAAACAGAAAAGCATTTGACCTAAAGCCTCTGCTAATCACCTATAATTTTTCTTTAGTTGGTTTATCCAGCTATATGTTTTATGAGGTAAGGTAATCTTATTTCAGTGTCCTCTCTTTTGTAAAGGTTAACCAATGAACCTTGAATTTATTAAGTGTGTTTCTCAAAGTGATACTTTTATTGCGTTGTTGTTTATCAAGGTGTCAGAGAATGGCAACATGTTGGTATTTCAGATCTTTTTATCTTTCAGGTTGAGTGTACCTTCATTTAGCTGGGTGAGCTTTCTGAGCATTGTGGTATTTTTCAGTTTTTGGTGACCTCGCTACTAGCAAACTACAGCTACCTGTGCCAGCCTGTTGACTACAGCAGCAGCAAGCTAGGAATTCGAGTAAGAATTTCAGAATATTGATCTTTCTTTCATTCTGTTTTCCTTTCTTTATTTTTCATGAAAATAAGTGGTAGCTTAATTCAATTAGTGATTCACATATACTGTACGTCTTTCTTTTTTTCAACCTAGATGGCAAAAGTGTGTTGGTGGTTCTACATTTCCAAGGTTGTAGAGCTCCTTGATACGGTATGTAAAAATGAAAAAAAATATATTTTGTAAGAATGTTACTATATAAGTGTATGATTATGCTATATTAGCTTTCAATACAATGTTTAAATAGCATAGCTTGAAGAGTTTTTAGGATTACAATTTAAGTTTTTCAGTTCATATAGATTAAAAATTGTATTTTGAAAATTATTTGTTTATAATATATATTGTGTGTCTGAATTTTTACAGTAACAAAGGTAGTAGCAGCTACAGCCATAGCAGGTTCCAATATCACAGAAATCTGTATTTGTAGTTTGAAAAGCTTATTTGTTATTAGCTCTGGAACAACAGCTAGAATTTGCCACATGGAAGAAATTACACCTAACATTTTCTATATTTGTTTTCAATTAAAGAAACTTATTATTTAAGTTTTATTGAGCTTTTAGGTCACATTGCAATAGGTAAAACACAATTTAGTGCAAAATAGAATTGGTACAACATTTCAGGTATTAATGGTTAAATTACACTATATTAAATCATGTTCACACTCAAGCTCCCCCCCCCTACCCTGTTTAAAGAGCTATGTAAACAGAGACCCCATTATGCAGCAGTCCCCCATTTATAATGAGGCATCAAAATAAAAAAAACAAAAAACAATTAAACAGAGGCCTGGCCAGCCAAATTTTGGAGAAGCACTGGATAATTCAGTGTAAGAAAAGTTTCATTTTTTTCTAGTTTTACATAGCATAAAACATCAGTTTCCTATTGTGTTATAGAGTGGTGTTTGGGATTCTTCCACTTAGTCTATGTAGTGTAGAATATCACAATAGACAGATGGACAGATAAATATTTTCCCCCAGATTTGTGTGTGATTAAGTGTGGGACATTTCCAAAACATACATCCTAACAAGGCGGTGCTTGATGGCATTGTTTACATTTAGGATCCCATTCCTGATAGATTTTAGATAATTTTTGCATTAGATAGATGTGTGCATTGTTCAGTTTTAAGAAGAAATACACTGTGTGTTTCACAGAATGAAGAAAAACGTATATTGTGAATGCTTAAACTGCATTTCTTATCTCATACTCTAAGGCTGGGTTTATACTTCACGTGACATGTGCTCTAGCAGACGCTACTGCTACGCAAGCATTGTACTGTTTATATTTGTGTTCGTGCTTTACATAAATCTGGAAGATTCCACCAGGTGGCAGACCAAGATATCATCACAGTGAGAACAGGTTGTGAATTGCCTGTAACATCCATTTAATTCCGAGGACACCTTGCCACAGTATCTCTGATAAGGATGTTTAATGATTACATCCATCAATCCAGGAATGTGCCCATTCCAGCATGCATCAGGCACGAGGCAGAAACAATCTGTGGATGGGACATCAGCTCATTGCAATATGAACACGAGCATACATATACACTCGCGTCATTTTAGCATCACCCATATCTGTATGTCTTTGGGAGGAAACTGGAGTGCACTATGGAAACCCACCAGGAAAACATGCAAACTCCAGGCAGGGAACACCAGAGACATGACTTCCTGCGAGGCAGTTCCGCCACTGTGTTGCAATATCTTTACTAATAAAAGGCAAAGCCCTCACTCACTCACTCACTCACTCATCACTAATTCTCCAACTTCTTGTGTAGGTAGAAGGCTGAAATTTGGCAGGCTTATTCCTTACAGCTTACTTACAAAAGTTAAGCAGGTTTCATTTCGAAATTCTACACGTAACGGTCATAACGGTCGATAACGTTCGACAACGTCCGCCATGTTGAACTTTCTTATTTATGGCCCCATCTTCATGAAATTTGGTTGGCGGCTTCCCTGCGCTAACCGAAACCAATGTACGTACTTATTTCGATGGTATGACGCCACTGTCGGCCGCCATATTGAACTTTCCAACGTCACTAATTTTCCAACTTCCCGTCTAGGTAGAAGGCTGACCCCATCTTCACGAAATTTGGTAGGTGGCTTCCCTGCGCTAACCAAAACTGATGTACGTACTTATTTCGGTGGTATGACGCCATTGTCGGCCGCCATATTGAATTTTCCAAACGTCACTAATTCTCCAGCTTCCCGTGTAGGTAGAAGGCTGAAATTTGGTACTTATTTCGGTGGTACGATGCCACTGTCGGCCGCCATATTGAACTTTTCAATGGTCTTTGTTACTTATGGGCCCATCTTCAAGAAATTTGGTACGCGGGTTCCCAACGCTAACTGAATCCTACTTACGTACATATATATGTCCATAGCCTGCAGCTCGGTCACCATGTGAGAGGCGGCGTTGGGTCCCCCATCCCATTGCCTCCCACGTTGTTGGCTGCCTGCCTATATAAGGCCATCTGTCGCTCCAGTCTCTACATTCCCTTCCTTGCTTCGCCACAGGATTCACGTCTCCCTGCTGATAACTACAGCCTTTTTATTTAATCCACGGCTTCTCTGCTGTTTTATTGTTCATTTATTACGATTATAGTTATTGTGTAGGTATTTTAGACTTACTTTACATTGTTCAGATACCCATTTCCTTTATCATTCCAACCGTACCCGCATTAACATGTCTATTGAGGTGATCACCAGCGATCAAAGAACTGTCACTTACCGAGTGGTTTCCATGACCGGAGATGGCACCTACCTTTTCCATTCTCTTTGTTACATATTGCACGGCCATATCAGGCTCACTCTTGATATCCATGTATTAAATGACTGGGACAGGTTCAAGGTGTGGACTGATGACGGTACAGGAGATAATTATACTACACAGGAGCACTATAAGAGTGAAATGCTTAAGCCCTTCACCTATGCATCTGCATGTGAGTTGATGGCTGCCGCTGAATTGTTCGGTTGTCGCTTTCAAGTGTACCGAAATGGCCAAATATTTTACACCTTTGGATAACCGCAATGCCTCTTAAACATCTTACATTCATAGGTGACAATTTCAGTAGTGGACACTTTGATGTTTATCAATGTTTAAACTCTCAAAAGCTGTATGTGAAGTTATCGATGAAACTGGTTGTATACTTACAACGCTTGACAGATGCCGAATGTCTCTTCAACACAAGTCCTACAAATACTGTCGTAATTGAAACAAACCATGAAATTCAAACCGATTATGACAGCGGCAATCCAAGCTGTGAGATTTGAAACAAGATTACTGTTCACATGGCCAACTGTACGTTGCATGCTTAAGAGTGAGCTCAGCGCACAGCTTGGTCATATTACAACCGGAGGGCCGAACTCACAATGTGGTATACAAAGGGATCCTTAACAAATAATTATTGGTATATTTTCCCTCAGTTTAAAAAGGTTTAATTTTCTTCTTAATAAAAATTTTAAGGCAGTACTTCGCCGCTGCGAAGCGCGGGTATTTTGCTAGTCAAGTATAAATCTAAGGATTCTAAATGTATCATAAATTCAATATGTTCTGTGTGGGGATCTTTTGCTGCTTGCCGCTGCTGTCAGTTCAGGAGGAAGCCCCAGAAACATGTAGTGATTAACAACTGGGTCAGTTTTAAGATGACGTTTATGACAGTAAACTTTAATTATAAAATAAACTAGGAGGTTAAAGTGGACATTTCAAGATTAAAGACAAAATTTTTACTTTCATCGCAAAACAGATTCTTTCACAGTATCCTTAATTTTTTCTCTGTGGATCAAATATGCTGCTGTACATTCTGATACTTTTGTTTAGATGCAAAAAAAAAAAAAAGACGGCACAGAAGATGGTATACAAGACTTTTAAAACATATTGTGTCATTACGTTGGGGAATATGTGACCATTAATGCATCTGTGTGTCGGCATTTTGCTTTACCACATCGAACCATTCATCAAACATTGCAGCACGCACATCGATCCTATAGGATCCACAAAGCGGCTTTCTGTCACATGTAGATAGTAAACAGAGACTCTGATGTCACGTTCCAACTTGATCACACTGCGCCCCTCGACTTTTTGCTGGTACTGCAACTCGTGCACATGTTGAGTTAATTTCTAAGGATGTGCTCAGAAGATGCGTCAAATGAACGCTGGGAAAGTGTGGCAGCCATGATGTGTGCGCATAACATTCTGTGCGTGAAGTATAAACCGCCCGTAAATGTGAGATCAGTTGCCCATCATTGACTGAAATAGTCTGGGTGCACACCTTCAAATTAGTTAATTGAGACTGGACATACTATGGAGGCATTCATCACTAGTAGCTAATGTAGATTCAAGTTTAGATTTTGTTGGAATTTTAACTAAATTGGGTTGGTTCCTTTAGGCAAAGTTTACAACTTCTTCATAGGAAGTGCTGTGTGTTCAAGGACAGTTGCACAGTATTTCACAGGATGTATACATTTCACTTAGGAGTTCTGTAAAGGTCTGAATAGCTAATGACTGCTATGATTTCATTTCATTGTAGGAGAAAGAAGGCCAGAATATATAATTATTGTGCATTGGAGCAATTAGAAAAAAACATCTTAAGGTGTCTCCTACATAGATTGCATATTTTGAGCAAATGTTGGTAAATAAATTGGTGATAGTGATAACAGGAGAGTACAGCTAAGCATGCATAGAGTAGTTTGGGATTTCCTTTCTTTTGTTAACCAAGGAGGTGTAGCTCTGTTGTATTTCGATTCCTCACATAGTCCCAAAGCATTAATGTTTGCAACTCAGTAGTAAAAATATAAGTAAAGTAATGGAATACCACCCTATGCCTTAAATCTTTGTAAAGTCATTTTTTAAATGTGTGGCCTTTTTGTACTCAGATAAATATAATTACTGTTGCAAACATTGTAATACCTTGAAAGAGAAATATAGTTTTGCAAGGTTATTCATTTTAACAATAATAACCATTCTTTCAGTCAAAGTAAGATGAAACAATTTTGTTTAATGCCTTCCATCATACTGGAGAAATAAAATTAGCATAGATCTTTAAATATTTTGTGACTACAACTACAAGATATCTGAACTGTTATGAAATAATCAATGTAAAGTGATTTAGTTTAACATGCAATTCACTTGGAAAAGTATGCTGTAATTCAAGTTAGTTTTGAACCCAAACACTGTATTTAATTCATATAATAAAGTTAATGTAAGTGGCAATGATGAGTATGAATTTGTGATAAAGAGCACCACATGGCAACATAAGAGACATACTTTTTGTTCAGTTCCTTCCTTTTTGATCCCCTACTATTGGTGATAAAGTACAGACCCACACGGTCATGAATTCTAGTATGTTGTAGTCATTTATTGCTTATACGAATGGAGCACTCTGTTTGTATAAACGGTAATGTAGCAATCTGAACAAAAGTACATATGTTGGGTATGAATGTCGTAATTTGAACCTAAGCACATGTATTGGGTATGAACCCAAATTTCCATAGCTCATAATAATAGCATCATATTTCCAAGATTTAAGAGAGGACTGAAAGTTAATATAAAAATGCGATTTCTTCTGGACTTAGGTTTACTGTACTGGCAAAAATAAGGTATTTTGTCTTGCATATAAGTGGAAAAACCTCCATGAGCATAAGAACTCGGTCATCCGGATAAAAAGTAAAGTTAACGCTTGAATTCATGATTGAGACCTTTAATATTTTGGCTGACAAACTTTAATGATTAATTAGTATTGTTTGGTTTTTGTATTTTAACATTAATCCTTCAAGATAGGAAAAGGAAATATAACATCTTTTTCAAATTTTTACATTAAGCAAAATTCCACATTCTCCACTGCCATGCATTGCTATCAGTGACGTGACCAGCAAAGTCTCAGGATGAAAATGTGAGCAGAGAATTAGATATATATAGATTTTTCCCTCTTACGTCCTTTCCAGCAGCCTTCCTTACAAAATCATCTTGCATTCTGAGATAAGGCTAAGATCAGACACTTCAAAGTCTATATCCTTTGACGTGCCTAGATCACACAGTTTGCCCTTGAAAACAGTGAATAATACATTTTTGAAATAATAAGTCTAATTATCCTAGATACGCCAAGTGAACCGGTCAATGAATAAAAAACAATAGTATGAAGAGTAAAACAAAAAAGCTAGTCACCAATGAGAAATAAACTAAAATGTACTTCGATAATAAATTAAAAAAATGTTTTTTCCCATTTTAAAAACTGATGGAGAGGAAAGCACAAAGAGATAAAATAAAAAGTTAAGTATTATTATTATTATTATTAAATAAAATGCTGTGAAACTGCTGAATGATAGAGTAGTATAACAGTGCAAAAAGATGAGTTTAGACTAATTAATGAATGAGTGAAATTATGAAAAAGCAACAATTGTGGTAATGATTAAACATGGTATGTAATGCAAAAGAAAAAAGAGAAATGTTATAGCAAAAAATTGTGATCTTGATAACAGGTGGCAGATTTTTAAACTAAAGGACAGGTGAATAGTTAAAGTGATGGATTGGCATTCCATCCTGGGTTGTTTACTGTTTTATGCCCAGTTTTACTGGGATAGGTTCTGGCCATTGTAACTATGAGATTGAATTAGCTGGATTCAGTAATAGATGGATAGGTGTATCAACGAAAATATACTGACATTTTGACGCGGTTTTAAAAAGCAGAGTATTTTACAGCTATACAGTACTGTAATCTCAAATCTGTTTTCTTACATTGCAACCACCATTTTACAAACATAAACTATTGTTTTCTATTCTGATTTTATTCACTTTTTTCACCAATATAAAATTCAGACATTTTTGGATTTAGCATATGCAATTTCATTTGTCTAATGCACATTTCCAATCAGTATTTGCAAAGGAATAAAAAACGCTTCTTATTTTTTTGCTATAAAGCCTGATATACAAAGCGCCCCTGCTAAACAAGATTTTTCGAGAAGTTCGGAAATGTTGTGAAATATTTAGGCAATCAAAAAATTTACTACTGTTGGAATTCAATCACAAGATCAGTGTTTGGAAGTGACAAATTAAAAATAATTAATTTTTAGGAGTTGTGCTTTGTGGCTTCCATTTTAAATACACTTGCCCTTAATTTCCAAGACTGCTGTCACATTCTAGATATGCTGTTTAACTGAAATAATTCTGTTAGATACTTTTTATAAAAGCATTTGTTCAGTACTAAAGAAGTTTAATTTCTGTTAGTGTGTAAAAGTAGGAAATTTCCTTACATCTTGGGATACATTTCATTGCTCTTCTATTCACAACCTCGAGAGCTGTTATGTCTTTGTTTGTAGTATGGTGACCAGAACTGTATATAATAAACCAGGTATGATCTCACTTGTGCATTAGTGAGTGTCAGAATAATGTTATATTTGTATTCAGCATTTCTTACCTAACATTTTTTAGTTGCCAGCCAATGAGAACGTTGAGTCAACCTAGCATCACACATCTTACATTTATAAGTAATATTCCATTTGCCTACATGTGCACTTTTCTTCTTTAATCTGCACTTTCCATGTGTTAGCCCTGTTCTTGCTATTCCTCCAGTTTTAATGTCACCAATAAATTTTCTTGGCTTACTAATTATAACAGAATCTGTGTCATTAATAGTTCAAGCACAGGCCCCTGAGGGACACCATTGATGCCTTCTCCCCATGTGGATAATTATTCTTGTTTTATTTGTACTCTTTGCTTTAGGTCTATTACCCAACTTGAAACCAATTTTTGTTAATTACCTCTGACATCAGAGGCATCTTGTTTCAAAATTAATTTTTGTTGCAGAAGTTTACTAAAGGATTTATGCATGTTTTGATTTTGTGTAATGTTTCAGTTGCCTCTTGAAAAACTAACAGGTATGGGAAGATCTCTCCCTCATTTACTCATTCTGGATGTTATAGCATATTATGTTCATTAAAGCAGTCAAGTAATGGAAAACATTTGGTAAATTGTCTGAAAAATAAGTTAAAAAAGAAAGCTGATTATGGATTTTTTTCTATCTTTGCTGTGAGTTGTCACAATTTAGGTGAAACACATTGCTAGGTAAAGGTTTAAAATGTTTTTTGTTAAATATGCAATTCATTTTTAAATAATCCTCTTGATTTAGATTATAACAATTTTATTACATTTTCCAGGTTAACAGTAAAGACTAATAATGGAAAAAAGGAAATACAGTTTTTGTATAGTGTGT
This sequence comes from Polypterus bichir lapradei, assembly GCA_026402145.1. Classification (NCBI taxonomy): domain Eukaryota; kingdom Metazoa; phylum Chordata; class Cladistia; order Polypteriformes; family Polypteridae; genus Polypterus; species Polypterus bichir. Next base: position 111,347,910 of record JANRMT010062856.1, read on the forward strand.
CTGTAGTAGTTGGGCCTTTGCTTTCTAATACAAGGTGGTAATAATGTTTGTAAGAGTACTTAAAACTGTCCAAAGAAATATCTGAAATAGTTCTAAAGTGATCACCGTATAAATGAACCTCTTGGATGGGCTCAGGAACTTCATCATGTACTTTTACTTTTTGAGTACAAAGTGTGCCCAGTGTCTCCTTTTTTGATGTTTTTTTTTCTCCCAAAATTCACAACTTTATCAATTCATTATTACTGCTGCTGTAGCCTTTGGGCTCTGTTTTGATTTTTATTCAGGAGAACATTTTCAAAGCGGTCCTATAACACAGATTAGTATTAATTGTTTGAGTAAAATCAAATTCAGTGTTTTTCTGATGGTGAAACTGTACGAAATGCATTAGACTTCTTCTGAAAATGTCATTAAGTCTTACTTCATTTCCTGTGCTGGAGACTTTTTGTGAGGTGACATGTTGCATGTTATTTGGACGTTAACAATTAATTTCATTGTATGCCATACATGTGACAGTACTACCAATACATTACTGCTGCTGCATTAATAAAGTATCTAGTGATCGATCGATCGATCGATCTCTTTATCTCTCTATCTCTCTCTTTTGGTCAGTGTACTGCCATTATCTGAAGAGAAGAATTTGCTCTTTTCCTGGAAGAAAACCAGGAAATAATGGACTGATCATATTCTAAATTTTTGATCTGTGATCTAGCTAATCAATGTCAGATGAGACTAAGAAAGCAACATAATCATACAGCAAGTATGCAACCCACGGGCCTCTAAATTAAATTTGTCCCAGTAGCATAGCTGTTCTTCTAGGCAATGTACAAGCCCCTCCAATACATCAAGGTTATATTTGTCATACACAAAACAATGCAACCTGCATAAAGCAGTCACACAACCCTCAAGCCTCCAAATTAAGGTCTCCTTTTGACATACTGTAGCTGTTCTTCTAGGTACATGCCCTTCCAATACATCAATGGAATAATCATCATACACAAACACCTGTTCTTGTGTATCTGGTTGATTTGGAGTTACCAGTTAAAATAAAATGCATACATCTCAGATTTGGGTGGTAAATGGTTTACCCAGAGGATACCTATGTTTTTTAAGTTGTTTAGTACATTAGCCACTGTACCAGCAGGTTTTATACAAAACAGAGATTAATGGACTGCAGTATGCTTGATAAGTTGTTACATTTTATGAATTCGGAAAGTATTAACTGTTTTATTTATTTTAGGTATTTTTCATTTTGAGGAAGAAAAACAGCCAAATCACCTTTCTCCATGTTTATCATCATTGTACAATGATCTTTAATTGGTGGGCTGCTGTGAAATATGTGGCTGGTGGACAGTGTAAGACCTACTCTCCTTGTTTTTCACAAGTGCTCAGTTTACTAAAATATATTTCTTTTACTGATGTGAAAATACAATTTTGTAATAAAAAAAACCTTTTAAGGGGCAGATAAGGTATAAGAATTCCTGAGACATAAAAAGTATCCAACAGAAGCTATCTCAATTTAAGAGGAATCCACAGTGCTGACAGGAGAGCTTTCCAGAATTTCAATATAGAGAGAAACCACCAGGGGTGGAAGAAACTTTACCAGGGGAACCAAAGAATCAAGATTGTCATACAGTACTTTTGGGAGACCCCACTCCACTAGGTGGCAGCACCTGCCTTGTTTCTGGTGAAGACAGATCAAGAGAAATGGTGACTATTCAGTTGAGTACACAAGACTGGGTTTTTAAAATGCCTCTTGCTTCAAGTGGCCATGGAATATGAATCTAGAAGTTATACTTGGTAAAATATAAATAAACAGGATTATGTATTTATTTACATGCTTCTGTCACTGACACCTGAACACATTAAAGACATAATTAGTTCTTAGCTATGTCTGTTTTCTTTAGTTTTCTTACAAATTAGGATGAATTAATCTTTACTTAAGTGTACCTGGGTAACAATTCTGCCAATGTTTATCTAACACTTTATATTATAGGAACTAAGTCAGAGATTTTTTATTTATGTAGAAGCATAATATGTTATTAGTCCTCTCATTGGTTTAGTGAATTACTTTGATTTACATAAGAAACCAGAGGGTAGCATCTTATCCTTTAGCCTCTGGGATTCTGTCCCAGCACTATATTCAACTGCATTGCCTTTTAATCCTACCACATGAAATAACTAATGAAGGTTGTTTTTTGTACCTACTGTTTAAATTACTTTTGCAGGGAGATGTTCCGATGACTTCTTCTTTTTTTCTGGTTTTCAGTAGTACTGGTAATCTGGAATTTTCAGTTTCTAGCAATGACTGCATTGTGGTTCACTCTTGCACTGCATGAGGGAATGCACTTTGGGAGCACATTAGCATATAGCTTATAACTTTTTGGAGTTGTTTAAAAATATTTTTTTTGTTTCAAAGCATTAAAGCAATTAATTTTTATACACACCACTCACTGTTTACCCACTATAAATTACAGGCCTTATTCACAGATCTTTATTGTAACCCTGAAATTGTTTTTGTTCTTTGTGGATTAGCACATTTGAAAAAGGTGACAGGCAAATGGAGCAGCTATGAAACCAAACTGTGTGAAGACATGTGATTTATTGCATTTGTTGTTACTAATGGCTTTGCACTTACTGTATGCGTGTTATTTAAAATGAATTTAAATGCAAGACACCACTTAATTATAACTTTTCTTCATCTTTTTTAAGCATTTTTTATTGGCATGCTGAATTCATTTGTGCATGTTGTGATGTACCTGTATTATGGACTGGCTGCTATGGGACCCCAAATGCAAAAATACCTTTGGTGGAAGCGTTACTTGACAATCCTCCAGATGGTAGGTCTTACAGGTTTTTAAAATTCTGTATTTTAAATGTCTTTGAGGGCTCTAGAGTGCTTAATGGTTCCTACTTTTAATAACTTTTCTGCACCAATAATCAAGAAAAGTGATTTATACAAGACATAGTAGAAACTTTTTTAGCCTGATATTATGTTAGTCTTAATTTTTATTAGCTCTTGGCATCCTTATTGTTTAGATTACTTTGCTTTACCATACAAAAATGTCTGGGAAGAAGAGGTATACTTCTGTATTACTGTCTTAAATAGATAATGAATTTGTATCATGGGAAATTGCAGAAATATGTTCTCTAATTTGTCTATGCGTGAAGACAAAAAGTATGATTGCTTGTTTTATTTATTTGATGATCAATGTACTCAAACATATGCAGTCTTCAGGTATGAAAAGCTTTATTGTCTTTATAAAAGTCCCAAGTGGCTGTAAGGTATAGTTTTTAAATACATTTGTTAACAATCTGATGTAAGCCAGTCTTGCTCATTATAACTAGTAATAATTTTGTCTCTTAGAATTAGATTAAATATGTTAGAATACAGGGTCTAGATAAATTTAAGAAAGTTTGCAGAACATCTGGACCAAAGATTTAAAGGATTAGTTTAATATTTTTCAAGTGAAATTTATTTCTTCACAAACATGGTATATATGAATTTGCTGTGCAAAATTGTGTTGTAAAGGTAAGCATTTTCTGTAAATTTTAAAACAATATATTGCCTTCATTGAGACTTTACAATGTAGGCTACTGGGGCATGGAGCACGACCCAACAAATTATTCTTATTTAATATCTACAATTGTGTTCTGCCAGGGATTAGAAAGCCATTTCTAAGCTTTTCCTAAATAGCATTTGGGGCCAAATTTTCCAAATGAAGTAGTTTGAAATAGTAGTTGTTCTTTTTAGAAATGGCTGTTCTGCTAAAATCTCTCCAATAGCAGTCCTTAAAATTGTTTCTGAATTCAGAAAAAAACTCTATAATTGCATCAAGAAATCTGTTTGTTATCTCTCTTTGAGTAAAGTTAGTGCTTGGGTGCATAGCAGAAATCATTGAACACCAATAACAGGATTGCTACATTCAGCTTCCCATATTGCATTGTCGAGGGTTCCTCATATGTGACACCAGTTGATTTTTGCGGTGAGCATTAGTCCTTGCTATGTTCAGAGAAATTTTACATTAGATTCTTCAGTACGAACTGTATACCAACTGTAATAGCATGGTAGAGCTGGTAAGGATTTTGTACTGCATCAGGACTTAGTAGTTTCAACATTTAGAGTTTTGAGATGGCCTAGTTAAAATCGAGACTTGAACTCCACTAAGATGTTGTGGAAGAGCCTGAAACAAGAAAATCATGCTTGGAAACTCTGGAAAAAATGTAACTGAGTGAAAGTAGTTCTGTAAGAAACAATGGGCCAATATTCCTTCACAGCACAGTGGAAAGCTGGACAATAGCTTTTAAAACATCTTGCTACTAAAAACTGAATAATAACTTAATGAGTTCAAATAAGTAAATATTTTTTTCGGTGTAAATTTAATGAATAAATTAAGTAAATAACGTTTTCTGTAATTTGTTTGCTTAGGGTCTCTTTTATTTAATACAAGAGTTTGGTTAAAGAGCTAATTACACTGACTGTAATACAGAAAATAATAATAAACTAGAAACAAAGGCCTCCAGTCCTCCCAAGATCAAGGTTCCAGTCCCAGTACTCCGTGAGTACCAGTAGGTTGCCACACCACATGTGCTTGATACTTAGCAGATGCCAGAGCTCTCATTCTTCTTCTTCTTCTTCCTCCTATCACGTAATTGGCTACTGTGATTTGCTTCAGCAGATGTCACTGCTCATCTTTTTCATTCTGCCGTGTCGCCTTCTTGATCAGTTTCCATATGCTGTTTGCCGTAGGAAAGATGCAATCCAGTGTAAATTCACAGAGGTTGCCACTAGCCACATTTTTTGATTCACCAGCGTGCATCATATCATAAGCTTCTGATTAAAACCAAGCTCAAGGTTCTAGCCCTAGGGGTTCATGAGTAATCACTTGACAGACACAAGCCTTAGCATTTTATATAGAAAGATGCTTGTTCATGACACTGTATGACTGCATTATAGGTTCACAATTCCAAAATTCAAAAAAGTTGAGAAAACCAAAAACGTTTTTCAGATTGTTTGTTTAGCACCAAACACGTCTCCACAGCATTGATTCAAGATGCTGCATAGTTGCAATTATTCTAAGATTTTTTTACATATGAAAGCAATTTATGATGTACCAAAATTTAGTGAAATGGTGCACTTTTTAGATCATGTTATTTATTTTCAAAAAGAAATCTCAATAATATAACTTTTTTTCTTAAAGGATGAAGGGGTGATCAAAATATCGAATAAAAAAGTAAACAAAAGTGGAAAAGACGCTTCTTTAGTGTATTTAATGCAAAACCCATGAGAAGCATCAAATATGCCACATGGTGTGATTGTAGTCCTCTTCATAGAGTCTATTAAAAGATGCACTTGAAGAACATAACAAAAACATTACTTAATCCTGAAAGTTGATAATTGCACTGTACATTCAAATTGAGGTCAAAGCCAATGCATTGTTTTTTTAAGAATGCACATAAATAAAGACGAACACAGGGTTATTTATTCTGCTGTCTGGTGACACATTAATGATAGAGGGTAAGTCAAGCCTATTAAGTAATTGGAAAAGGTAGCACTCTCTAATTCAGGGGTCCTCAATCACAGTCCTGGAGGGCCACAGGCTTTTAATTCAACCAAATCCTCACTTAGAACCCAGACAGAAATTAATCAAACATAATCTAAAGCTCAAGGGTGCCCAATTTAAAATATATATATTTTTTGTCTTGTCATTACAGGTCCAGTTCTTTGGACTTGCTGCTCACACGTTCTACAATCTCTTCAGTGACTGTGATTATCCGGATGGATTCAATCTTGTTGTATGCCTTTACATTGTCAGCTTGATTTTACTATTTAGCAATTTCTATTATCAGTCTTATGTTAGACATAAAAGAAAAGAGGAATGATACTTTTCTGGAAAAATGGCTGACTGAGGATGTTTTTATTGTGTTGTAATAAAACAATCATAAAATAATATATTGTATACTTTCAATAAATTGTGCTAAATATTTTTCATTGGATTCAGAGTAGATCTACATATACGTACGCTTTCTTAATCTTTGTGATTCATTTTAAATTTCACACCTTGATTTTGGCCAAAGTTCTGAATGTTAACACCAGAGGGCAGCCACAACCTACGGTGGGCCTTTCCTCATGTCAATCTACATTGCCAAGTAGTCCAGTTACACTAATAGCTTAGATAATTTGTAATAAAAGTGTACCATTTCCCATTTTCCCCAAATCAAAGTTAGAATATTCTTAGAAAATCTTGGAAATAATTCTTATCTTGGCTTTCTATAATTCCAGTGTGATTTTTATATTCTCTGATAGGAATAATCATCAGTAATATATTTGCTTGTTAATTAGTTGGTACATTTCTTGCAAAAACTATGAGCAGCAATGTTATGAGTTTACTGTGAAGTGCAGTGGTACACCTATTCATCTTGTCATTTAATTTAATTCTGCAGGCTCACCAAAAGCTATGCTCCATTTTAATTTGGATATGTTAAGTAAAAAATGAGTCTCACAATTGCTGAAGGATTTTGTGCATCATATAATCAAAAATCATATCAAATTTTATTTGTCACATACAACATATACATACAGTACAGTATGCAGTGAAATACTTAACATAGTGTTACATCATTTCATTTGTGTGCAGTCACAAAAGCACAAGAGAAGAAAAGAGTAAATAATGACCGTCATTAACATCATTTTTGTAGCAAAACTGATCATTGGGTGGAATTAGCTTTGTACCCTTGATTTATTGCATGTATTACTCTTGGTCATACAGTATCTTATGTAAAATCAAGTTTTAGGTCATTGTTTAAATGCTTACCTTGCAATCAGCTTAAGCTTGATTGCATTATTTATAAAGTACATGGGGTTGAATATGTATGATGGTAACATATGCAGTAAGTGGGGAGGGATCACTGTCTCCCCAAACTTACAACTTTACTGCATATTTGTTCCTTATGGTGAACAAAGCAGTAACACGCAAACCCTTCTGTAAGTGTGAATGTTCCCTTGTCTGTTTTCTAGCAAGCGGCTCCCTGTCATCCCAGAGTTGTACTGCTTTGATTCCATGGATCTCTGATTCTGTTTCCAGGACAACACTCCTCTCATAAGTATTTGTAGCTGAACTCGTTCCCCCCTTTTCCAATACACCTTCTAGCTTCAAGGTCTGTCAAGTCTAATCTGTTTCAGATTTACACCTTTAACAGAATGACTCCCAGTAGAAGTTAGAAAGCATACATTTTTCCCCATAGCTTTTATTTGACTGCCCCAAAGTGCTGCTAAAAATGAAACAACCAACCAGTGACTTAATAAGCACACTGTTATGGCACAAATACCAAATATATTAAGAGTCTATGAGCTTTGTCATCCTGTACATTCCTGAACTAGTACATAATTCAACGTGTAACTCTTGATATTAGGCTTGTTTCTTTGCTTTCCAGTAAATGTTGCCCTGTTAAGGTGTACGTAGTACAAGAGGGATTACTGTGAAGTCTAATAATGAAGTGTATGGTAGAGTGCCTAGTGAGATTACTCACTAAAATTGCTTTATAAAGTAAAGCTTCATTAATTACAGAAATTCTTTGGAGACACTGTCTGCTTTCTCAGTAACCCCAAATGACTTTCTCTGCTTCTTTTTAATTTTCACACCATTCTTAACAGTTCTTTTCCTTTGGACATTTAACAAACATTAAAAAGCCATTATGTTAAGTTTCACGTGTTAACTGCACTTTTAATTGTTTTTGACTAGGAAGTTTTCTTATTGTTGTGAGTGGAGGAGTACAGTAAGTATTGTAAGAGTGCTCTTTTTTGGGATAGATGATGTGAAAATTTTCACTGGAATAGTTTGTATTTCAAATATGCTTGTATAATTTAGGGCTTGTTTGGTGGTTTTCATATCTGCTCATTTTGTTAGGGGACTGTGATGCTGTAATGGAATTTGTTAAAGTAACAATGAAAGTTTTTAGGGTTGGACATGTGTTTTACATGTGTCATGGATTGTCTCCTAGAGATCAAAGCCCCTACTCAAAGTATTTATCTCTGTTGCGTAGTTTGTGGCAAATTGTGAAACACAAAATAAAAATTGCTGCATCCCCATTAAGCTATGCTAAAAATGCAAAGGCTTGTTCCTATGCTGTGCTGTGTGTTAATAATCCCCATGCCTTCTCTGCACCTCCTCACTTTTCTTATCCTAATATTCCAGCCCCATTATGATTTCCACCAATGAGCTGTAGTCTTCACACACCATGTCCATAGAGCACACTCAATAAATTGTACATGACTTCATTATTCCCTCAAGAGACTCATAAGTCGAGGGCTATCCCAGAATGCCCAAGACCACACTATTTAAAAGACTCACTCTTTACTGACTTAAGTAGACTCCTCCTGGTTTGTTTAATTTTTTAAAGCTGTGACCTAATATCCTCTGTCCTCCAACACTGATACTATATTCATCATCCTGTGTTTTTTCCTTTGGTGGGGACGACCTTAATTATTACAAAATCAAATTTTCTTAAATGCAGACACCAGTACCTTGCTACTGCTGATGATCAAGGTGCCTGTTATAAAACTGAGAGTCCTGTGATAAAGCTCCAAAGCATGTAGTCTCAAAAATGCCCAATAGAGGGGGAAACCGTTAAACCTGGCTAGTAAAAAAGGCAAACATAGAATCTTAATATATATAAAAAGATTTACTCTTCACAAAAAAATGCCCTGTAATACCGTGAAGCTTCAAAGAGCACAAAGGGCATTCAAAGCTTGTTAAAGGAAAACACAATAAAGTTTCCAAAGAGTCATCTAAGACAGAGCAATAATATAAAACAAAAATCATAAAGCAAGATGAAAACACAAGGAAACTCACTAGCACATTCAAAATGAACCACCAGGAATTGTGGAAGACCTTGGGAGACCACTGACAAAGTACATGGAAAATAGCACAGGCAGCTTAAATACATAAACAGAATCAACAAAAGTAACATTGACATAAAAAAAGAATCAAGAACAAACAAAACAGACATGATACATGAATTTGAGTCCATCCTAGCTGATGTAGAACGGTGCTGCATCTTGTCAACCTGCGTCTGAATGGTTGAATAATAAACTATAAATAAGCATTTAAATGAAAATTATTGGAATAGCAAGAACTTAACAGAAAATATAGCAAGACATCACATTCTAATTTAAAGCCAATTTACTAAATTCTAGATTCTGAAAACCGGGAAATCCAATTAAAGAATAGTTCCAGTTAAGATGGTAGATAACAACTTTCTTTAGCTTTTATTTGAAAGAAAATGAGCAGCTGCTCGTTCTTTCAGTCAGTACGCTTTTGTGGCCTTTAAAAGTGAATAGGATGTTGCCAGTTCCCTTTCCTCTCCTGCTTCACAGTGTGGCCTTGAGAAAGCCACTTAACCTTCCTGTGCACACATTGTAAAAAAATAAGCAAATAATGCTGATGTGTCTTGATTCTTTAAGTCACCTTGGGTAAAAATGCATGTCAAACATACCTGTGTTTTATTGCCATTTTTAATACGTTGTCAGCCCATCCTGTGCCTCTAACTTCGGTTCGATTGATTTGTTTTCATAAATTATCCACTGACTGAAGGATTTGTTCATTCAATGTTTAATCTGCTTAACCCTTATAATGGAGGAGAGGTCAGAGCCAAGTCTGGCACAAGGCAGGAGCCAACTGTGGTTCCTGTGCCAGTCTATCCATCCATTCCATCCATTTTCCAACCCGTTGAATCCAAAGACAGGGTCATGGGGGTCTGCTGGAGCCAATCCCAGCCAACACAGGGCGCAAGGCAGGAAGCAATCCCGGGCAGGGTGCCAACCCACCGCAGGACACACACAGCCACACCCACACACCAAGCACACATTAGGGACAATTTAGAATCGCCAATCCACGTAACCTGCATGTCTTTGGACTGTGGGAGGAAACCAGAGTACCCAGAGGAAACCTACGCAGACACGGGGAGAACATGCAAACTCCACGCAGGGAGGACCCGGGAAGTGAACCCGGGTCTCCTAACTGCGAGACAGCAGCGCTACCACTGCGCCACCGTGCCGCCCTGTGCCAGTCTATGATAGGGCAATGTGCCATCCAGCTGAATTAAATACATTACTTGTGTAATACAGACATGGTACCAGCAAGCCACTGCCTCTTTTTGAACCTTATAGCACTATGGGATATCCATTTGTTCATTCATATTCTGAACCTGATGGGGTGAAGGAGGCACAAATCTTTTCCTAGAAAATAATTCAAAAGTTTATGTTAAATTGGCATCCATGGAGCTTACTGAGAGAAGGACTGCATCACAACTGTGCATCTGCAATGGAAAAACGTGATGGTTATTGTCACAAAAAGCTAGACAGCCAATACTCTGTGTTTTTAACTTTCTTTCCTTTTCATTTTCTCTTAAATTGCACGTTTTACTTCACATTTTATGTTTGATTGATAGTGTGTCTTGTGGTAGGCCTCACTTTGAAAGGTGCTATATATAGCAGAGCCTGATTGACAGACTCAAGAAGATAATAAAAAGTTTACTTCTGAAATGGTGCAGTGCCCGTTACTACCTGGGCTGAGCGTTGAACCACCCCGGCCACACTGCTCCCCTCTCCATCTGCCTCGCTCTTTCTTTCTCCTCATCATTCAAGGACAGCTTCCATTTCCCAACCCCCTCTTCTAGCCATTAGAGTCGAAACCTCTGATGTGCTCCGCTAGCTTTGATAATTGAAATAAACCAGACTGGCGCTTTTACACTGCACTTTAGTTATTTATTTAATCTCTCAATGTGACAGTTCATTTATCTTATTAATTATTGGTTCACTTGCAGAGGTAGCAGGCCCTTGCCTGACCATGTGGTGACCACAGAACCAGAGGTGCTTCACTGCACTTTGAAATCTCCCAATGAGCCCAGTGTATGGAAGGCAGGGCAGAAGCTTTACTCGTGCTTATACTACGTGCCGATGGCTGCCTGATAGTCTTCCAAATAGGCCTCGTTTTTGTAGGATCAGCTAAAAAAAAAGATTGACTTTCTGTTCGTTACTTTTTTTCGCTCTCTTTTTTTTTTTTAACTTGGCTTTTTTCTGTGTGCCCCATCATAATACGGTCTTAACCTTAGAAAGAGTGTGTTTGTTGAGCTATTGTTCATCTAAAATAGCCCTTCAGAATAAGCTGGTGGCATTTATTTGTTCAAAGACCTGGGTGGCTTTGAACCCTGTGGAGCAAACATTCTGAAAGCATTCATCTTAGAAATCACAACAGGTGCATTTTTTTGTGTTTTCCATGTAATAATAATAGAAACAAGTTAGTTGCAAGTACTGCTTTGTTAAGTTAAGGCAGACATTTTTGAGCAGAATTCAGTTTTCTCACCTGTGGTTTACCCCTAGGAGCTCCTGGCATCTCATTTTCCATTACCAGCCTTGTCCCCCTCTGTGTGGACTTTGAATGTTCTTCCTATGTCCGTATGGGCTTTCTCCAGTTAGTGGCTCGACATTATTCTAGGGTGGTTGCCCTGTAGTGGGCTGGCACCTTGTAATAGAAAAGCGGGTTCAGCAGACGGATAGAAATTCCATTCATTTGCATTGCTTACGTGGGTTAAATGTAACTGTTATCTCAATAGAAATGAAAACTTCATGTAATGAAAATGGAAAAACTGTGATTCCAAAAGTGAATCATGATAATGACTGTAATAATTCAATTTATTTTTTGTATACAATTATTGGGTTAAATGTAACTATTACCTCAATAGAAATGAAAACTTCATTTAATGAAGATTTAAAACCTGTGATTCCAAAAGTGAATAATGATAGTGAAAATCATAATTCGTTTTGTGTGTTGTTTACAATTATTGCGTTAAATTTAACGATTGTATCGATGGAAATGAAAACTTCATGTAATGAAAATGGAAAAACTGTTATTCAAAAAGTGAATAATGATAATGACAATAATAGTTCATTTTATTTGTGGTATACCATTATTGGGTTAAATGTAACTGTTACCTCAGTAGAAATGAAAACTTAATTTAATGAAAATGTAAAAACTGTGATTCAAAAAGTGAATAATAATAATGACAATAATAATTCACTTTATTTGTTGTATACAATTTTTGCAGTAGGAATTTGTCATTTTTCGCATACCCCAACTTACTCTCCAGCTATGAAAAAGAATTGCCAAGGGCCAGAGAGCTTTTACATGGCTGTGCTCAATAGATAATACCCCACAGAGCCAGGTGATGACTGAAGGCAGGCATACAAAAGCTGAAAATTGTGCAATGTGAAGGTAATTTAGGAAAAACGACAAGAGGTTTCCATACGGTGAATATTCACAGATAAAAGGTAGCTTTTTTCAGTGAATACAAGAGACAGGCTGTTTTCTTTCTGCTATTTGGAGCCATTAAATCAATCATAATGTACAAGAATACAATAACTCGTGTTTTCACCGATGATCAACAGCTTACACTTTTCAGACAAATTACTGTTAAGTTTCTCAGGATAAGTTAAAAGAGGAGGACTGCCTCTTATCTGCTGCGGCCTAGGTACGGTGCTCAGTCTCTCTTCACTGGTTCCCATGTCAGCAGGCTTTGAAGTGACCCAGCCAGGAATTTGCTTTCGCTGTCTTATCTTACCTTTAATGGGCAATCCCAAGGCCTCTGTGTTTTGGTTGCGTTTAACACATATTAGCAAAAACACAGCACTTCGTTCACCCGTAATCTAAGGAGTGTTTATTTTTAACTTGAAGCGTTAATTGCCTTCTCACACGGAACTCTTCCTTTGGTACTTTTAAAGAGTGAGTTAAGGCATTTCTTAAGTAGCACTGCACTTCTAAAAGAGTTGCAATGTGTGAAAAAACAACTCATTACTGTATTGTTACATTTTTAGAAATCTAGGTTTTCCTTAATCATGTTTGGTCAGGTCATTTTAGAATTCATAAATCATTAACTTAATAACTAAAGATAGCAAGGGAAAAAAATTAAACCACACTGTACAGGTAAAACATTTTGATATTGTGTTATGGGACTGTTTTCATTTTGTTGTAGCACTTCTCATACTAAACACCATAATGTACAGAATATCATACATGATAATTAGTAATACTACACATACTGTAAAGCGGTATCCCAGAGAAGTTAACACAAAGTGAAAATCACACCCAACAGTATGTGGCGCGGCCAGGCAAAGGTAGACAATGCAATATGAATGACACCGAATCAGGAAACAGAGTGTCACAGATTAAAGACAAGGATATCAGTTTTTCAACTGAATTTACTGTTAACATCAAGAAGGAAGGAGCTGGAGTTTTATGAAAAACTTGGACCCTTGGAAACGGTAAACATTTTTCACCCCTCTATCCTCCAAATTTAATTCATTAGGGCCAAGGCCCATAGCCTCCTTAATGTTATGTTTACCCCCAGAAAAATTAGTCAAATGTGTATTTTTTTAAACAAGAAAAAATGGTATTATTTATTATAATGTTTCAGCACAGCCTATTGATACACATTTAAGCAATTTGCCGTGTAACCGATCAACATTTTTGGCGTTAATTCGTTTGACTTCATCGTTTCTCGGTGCTAGGATTGCCCGTGTATTCATTTTTTCTGTTGGTAACCCTTCGTGATGAAATTCTTCAATAAGGTTTGTACATAATGCGTCTTCTTTAATTGGGAACTTAAAGTGAGGAAAACATTAAAATTTATTAAAGCTGAGAGAGCAGGACGTGTGTCTGATAAAAGCATTCACACAAATGAGAGGTGAGAGTACCGTGTCGTGGTTGAATACGGTTGAAAGGAGGGTGTGACTTGAAAAACAAATCTCATGGCCAAAGTTTCGTGGGACTTGAAAAAATCTCTTCAAAAAAGTCTTGTTGCTGGATTTTTTTATATAATTGAGAGACAATTGAATTTCTAAATGAATTAGGTGGCTGTAAAATGTCTGAGTGCTGGAAGCAATTAAAACCAATTTAAAATCATCAAAGTCATACTTCTCAGTGAATGTTAATGTTCTTTTTTAGTGCTCATCAACATTTAATATTTGAGTGAAAGGGCTGAACGCACAGTGCGCCTGTTTTCCAGTACTGAAGAGAAGGCCATGTCAACACCGTACATGGTGTTTATTGGCTTTGTGAAGGAAATCCACCTGAAATGCGGGATATGTGAACACATTTGTGATCCGTCAAGTCGGGAGAGAAAAGTGCACTTTTTTGTGTCTATTTAGCCATGCCCAGTTGTGTAATAAAAAGTAACAGTTATTCCATTTATTTAGTGCTTTTCTCACTACTCTAAGCACCTTACATAGAGAGTGGGGTGCCACTTTAACCACCACCAATGTGCAGGGTCCACCAGGGTGATGCGATGGCAGCCATTCTAGCAGCAGTACGCTCACCACACATTAGCTATTAGGTGGTGAAAGGGTGAGAGAAATAGTTAGCCAATAAGGGGTGGGGATGATTAGGGGGCTAGAATGACCAAGCCTGGGTGGGCAATTTAGCCAGGTCATAGATAGACTACACAGCTTGCAGTAGCAGGAGCTCCAGTCGAGTGAATGGAGAAAGCAAGATGTGAAAATTAGCAGGAGCCATAGGTGAACAAAATCGGCCTTCTCCTCCCTTTAAGCATTGGCAGGTCTTCTTTCATCTTTTCATTTTGCAAAGTACAGACTGATATAATTTAACATTAACACGACCACTCATTTGACTCATTAATATGACTTTCTTGTCAGATTTCAGACTATATTCAAAATTGAGTTGCTGTTTGATCCAACACTTCAGAATGCTCCTTAGTGCTGCTCACACCATGATCATCACCTTTCAGACTGTTGAGATCTTCGCAGTGTTTCAAATTTGCATTTCTTGACTCTTGCCAAGTGCTCATTCAGTTTTGTGCATCTTCTCTCCACTTTAACATCCAGAATGAGCATGCACCTGTATTCTTTTTCTCTTCATTTACGACTCTCCATGGGCCTTGTTGTCCAGTGTTACCCACATTACTATACCATAATAACATGGTTTGCTAGTTTTAAACTTTCTGCTCACCCTGCCCTGTGAGATGTTTTGAGACTGACTGTAATAAACACATTTGTTACAGCTACACCGTGGGAAGGCCTGAATTTTTTTTTCACAACTGTTGTTTGGCATTTAAAAATTATTTATGTATCCAATAGTTCCTGGGGTTTTGAAGGACAAAGAATCTATTGTTAATGTTTATTTTTTGTTGCCATGTTTTTACTAGCGTTAAATTTGACCTGTGCTCTCCCATAGCACCAGTTTGTTTTTCTTATGGGTGCCACCATTCTGGGAGTTTTCTTCACAGATGCTATGCCATTGCTAGACTTGAGGACCAGGAGTGAGTGACATGTGATGTGAATACCACAACTGCATAAAGGTCAGTGTCTTACCCTTCCTTGACAACCAAGATTTGGATGTACAAATGAGTAACCTTTAACATTTTTCTTATTGTTAGTGTTACTGGTTACAAAAAATCTTTCTGCCGTCTGACTACTAATTACATCTAACATTTTTCTGCTTCTGGTTTCTGGACTACGATTCTGGCTACATTTCCTGATTTCTGGTTATATAAATGTAGTCCTCCTGGTTATGATCCTGCTTCAATTTTGACATGTCCTTGCCATTTCCTAACTCCATTCTCTCCCCCAAAACTTCTGTACAATAGCAGTAGGACTGGCTTCTGTTAAATCTTTCAGTTTTCATGCCTTAAAGTTTAACTTTGGCAATGGTCACCACCAAGAAGTCACTTAAGACCCTGCTGAAAGTGTTGAGTATAGCGAGACGGTGGCACTGAGGCTAAGACTGAGAGAGAGAGAGAGACCGCTGTTGTTTGCAATGATATCCTTAAATTACATTGTAAGTCAAAACCCTTATTAAGCCGGCATCACATTGCATAATTTGTCCAGTGTTTTTTTAGTCGTAATCTTCATTTGCACAATCTTCCACCAGTCAAGTGGTGTGACTTTCCCGACGACTCTGACTGGTCTGCAATTTGCCACAAAAGCATAAGCTGGTTTGATTTTGTCTTAACTCATGGTGTGGGCTGCCGTGTGTGCGTGAGCTGACAGCCAACAAGTGCTCAGCAAGAGGTGCAATGCATAATATTTGAGTGAAAAGAAACAGGAAAAGTGGGTGTCTTGGACTCCACAAATGCAAGATTGGCCGGCATGTCTTTCTGAGTCTCATGTTTGTCATACCAGAAGAAAAGGAGAAAGACAGACTGGAACTGCGAATGAACGCGCCATACCTGGAAATCATTTGTGGGGCCGCCAGCATTATGAGATGGCACTTTAATTGTCTGTCAGAATGTGATCAGCAATGGCCGTCGTTAAGTCTGACATGCTCTCCGACTTGAAGTTGTGTAATGGGAAGGGATTCCCTTTAGCTCACCTGGAAGAGCTGAACCTTAGTGACTCAAAGGTCCTGGGTGCACGGGCAGTGGCTCTGTTTGAGGGTATGGAATGGAGTGACCTTACACAAGCAATGCTTCTTCAGTGTTGTGACAAATTGTGACAAAGATGTGCAAAGCTTATGGAACAGAGACAATGAGCAGGCCAGCGGTATTCAGGAGGTGAGATTTTCTAACCTCAAAAACATTTCGTTGGGAAGGAAATTTTCATCTGACAAAAATGGTGACAAAAACTGCTGTGGCTGTTTAGAAGACAATGTAAGAAAATTTGCAGATGAACATCTTTTTGAAAGAATTAATTTTTATAGGTGTATATGAAGTTAATATGTTTTACTAATTAATTTAGTATCTTAATATATTCTACAGTTTGGCTTTTCTGCTTTCTTTAGAGTTTTGTTCTTGTTATTTTTGGTGTAGAAGGTTTTGATCAGTGTCCTACAGGTAACTTGAGGCATTTTCCCATCGCAGGAACTTTTTTCAGGAACCAGGGACTTCAGAAACTTTTGTAGCATTTCTACCGCAGAACTCGGAACATTTGTAGTTCTTGGTATTTTTTTAGCTCCTACTCTAGGGTATGTGCTTTTTGTTCAACCAGAACCAATCCTGGGTGGAGCTCAGGCAATGAGTTGTGCTAATTGGTGGACCACAAGCCCTGGGTCATCTTACATATCTGTTCGTAGTTTGGACTTTGAAGAGTTATCAGTGAAGATGGCATGTAGCACTTTGCAATGCAGCATTCGTCACAGCTGCCTCCCTGATCCGCCATGCCATGCACTGCATCGTAGCAATGATGTCCCCCAAGAAGTTGCAATCGCTTTGAATCAATAAGATGGGTAGGGGAGTGGGAGACAGGGGGTCCCATGTGAACTCCCGATCACGTTGCACCACACCATAACTGTCTTCATAACTGCCATCCTGGTGTACCCTTCACCTTGTGCCATATTGAAGCAGTAAGGCAGTAGAGGGGTCCCCCATGAACTCCGGATCGTGCTGCACTCCTCATATCTCTCTCCCTGGTGCACCACCCCATGCACCACATAAAAGCAATAATCTCTTTCGTGAAGTCACAAGCGCTGTGAAGCAATAAGGGAGGGGTGATGGCAGGGCCGCCTTAACAGTATTATAGGCCCCCGGGCAAAGCAGTGCACTGAGACCCCTACCTACACAACTACTCATAGGAATAGAAATGTAAATGGTCGATAAAATTAAACATATATTTGTTTTATTGGTACTTCCAACAAAATCAGTGTTTAAACATTAAAAAACATGCTGTACAGCAAAGATTAATCAACATAACATGAGCCTTGAAAAACACAAAATGTTCAACCTATAAATGTTACTCAATTGGTAAGCCATAAAGACGGAACTGGCACAGTATGAAATTACTATGAATTATTTATTAATAATCAAGTGTTCAACACAAACATTTGTGAAATTTCTTTGCAGAGAATTGAGTTGAAGTGACGTTAACACATAAGCTTTTACGTTATGTAGTGCGTGAGATCCGTACACATACAGGCAAGTGAGGTTGCAGAGGTGACTAAAATCAGAGGCGAATGCCAATGTCCACAATATTTATAGTTTAGTATAGTATTTATTTCTTGACAGCAAGTCACAACATACATAGATTAGCATGGGCCCCTATGCTTGTGCATAAAGTTTCTATTTCCCGTTGTTCATTGAGAACATAACACACAAAAAGTGTCCAGGAGCTACAAGTGGCCCAATCCAGATCCTACATCATAGAGGAACTCATTGGTTGCTGAAAATCATGTTCCTGCAGTGAGAAAGCGCCTGTGGAGTCCATTCACACAATACAAATATGACTGTTCTCTGTGCTTCTATCCAGTTGTCTATTAGTTGTGGTCCCTCATCTTTTTATGAGTACACGACAGGCTAACACAGCGATGGCCTAGTGGCTAAAGAGCGGCACCACTGGGTTGCCTGTCCCATCCCCACACCTTGGCCTTCAATCTGCCTGTGCTCATATGTTGTTAAAATTCATATTGATATTTAAGACAAAACACTCTATGCTTGTAAAATGTCCCGAGGCAGTGTTGACTTAAAAAAGGGTTTTTTATTTAAAAAATTGGTCACCTTGTCTGCTACTTGCTACTGTCTGCAGTCTTTGGAATATCCAGTTTCCCTTGTGGATGAACAGGTCAGGAGGGCTTTTAGGTGTTTTTACTTCAGCAGTTATATATTTTTGGTATTGAATTCTTCTTATTTGTTTCTTTGATTTCTGACTGGATGCCTTGGTCCACCGTGCTCAGTCATGGTCCTTTTTGACCCGTTTGTTGGCACACGATGGGTGCTTGTGAGTTTGCTTCTCTGAATAAATCCTGTGAAAATGACTGCGTCTGAGCGTCAACATGCTTCTATTCTTCAAACCAACATACAAATGAACCTGAGGATAGATTTTTTTTTTTCCTAATGTTTCCCCTTTTTTCCCCTCAGTTGTCCGGCTCAAGCTTCATTGCACAATGTAATCCCTTTCTATACACAGAAGGATCGATGATGGATAGATCGCTCCCACAGGGGATAGTCTGCTTCCTGTCAGATTGAGTATGTGACATTTTCCTTGATTTACACCTGCATTACCCTCATGCAAGGGTGTGCCCTCCATTTCAGGACACTGACATTTTGCTTCATTTAAATGCACAATGTCTTTAAGGCTTGTGCTTGGGTGGATTTCGAGGACTGCATCACAGAGAATTTAAAAACAAAGAGGTGCCTTTCTGTGTTCTTTGGTGTTTAGTCAGATATTTTTTTTGTTTTCCCTCCCATATTCAGATTATTGTTCAAGCAAAGAGATAATGATTGGAGGCATTTCAAAGAGTTACTTATGCAAATAAATAAATGCTGTGATGGAATGGTGCATTATCCTGAGCTGGTTCCTACTTTGTGCCTAGTGCTGCTAGGATTTACTTCTCCATGACCATGAACTGGATAAACAGGTTATAAAATGAATGAATGAACAGATTTAGCAAATGCTTACATTCCCAGTGTTTTAATGAAACTATTCATGTGACTTTTTTTACAACTTACTCATATTTTGATTTATTTATGGGCATTAAAATAGCAGACCTGTTAATCCTTCTGCCATAAAGAACTGCCACTAAGAAAATTACACATTTTCTACCTTTAAACAGGGCAAGTGGTGGACTGGGGCCTTGTGCCTGATACTGCGAGACGCCTCTAGCTGCAACCTTTGTCCACTTACGCCACTATTGACAAGCCCATTAAAGTCACTGGCGACACATCAATTGTCCGATGTCACAAGTGGGTGCCTGTGAATGGCTCAACCAAGGCATGTAATACTACTCCAGGACAAGAGGGGGTGCTGTTGCTAACTTTTTTGTCTCATCCCTCTGCAACTCTGAATAGACATCCAGTGATAGCATATGAACTGCCCCTTCCGGTCAGAGCCTTGTAAAATAACGACCATCCCTGGAAGGAGGTGTCACTCCCAACCCGACCCGCTCTAAATGACTTACTTTTAAGAGATTAGCTTGCTGAGGTAGAAAAAGATAGCCTCTGAAGGTCTTTTTTGTTTTGTTCTTCAGGTGCACTTGTTTTTCTTTGGTACAAGATTAAATGGGGTGGCCTGGATGGCTCCCTGACTATTCTCCTGGACTTTTCTGATATTCATCCATTATCCAACCCGCTATATCCTAACTACAGGGTCACGGGGGTCTGCTGGAGCCAATCCCAGTCAACACAGGGTGCAAGGCAGGAAACAAACCCCGGGCAGGGTGCCAGCCCACTGCAGGGCACGCACACACACATACCCACACACCAAGCACACACTAGGGACAATTTAGAATCGCCAATGCACCTAACCTGCATGTCTTTGGACTGTGGGAGGAAACCAACGCAGACACGGGGAGAACATGCAAACTCCACGCAGGAAGGACCTGGGAAGCGAACCCGGGTCTCCTTACTGCGAGGCAGCAGTGCTACCACTGCGGCACCGTGCTGCCCGCTTTTCTGATTTACACTGGTGATTTTACAGTATTATTAGAAGTCAAATAAATGGCAGTCATTTTAATGAATAACAAATAAAGATTAACCTACTGGAGTAACAGACAGAGTAAGAGTTATTAAGGTGATATCACTTTTGTTGACTCTTCCAGTGATTTTCAGTTGTAACATTCATTTACATAATCTTAGTGAGTAGGAGGCGGTCGGCGGCGTGTTACAGTAAAGCAGTGAATGGTGGGCTGTGTGTGTGAGAGATATGACAACCAATGAATGTACAATTCATAGAATGCAGTGACGAGGAATATACAAACAGAAGAGAAACTTGTCTATCCGATGTCCCATGTTTTACATATCATAACAGTTTTGGTTAACCCTTTGTATAGCACCGGCTCCGTCAAGCAGCACGCTATCTGCTATCTCAAAAAAGGGTGAGTACAACGCAGCTGGAAGGTCGGCACGCAGCCACTAAATGTGACATGCCCTATGATTTTCAGTCATCCAAATTAGCGTGGCGCAGCAACAAGATCAGCAGATGCAATCCAAAAGTCTGACATATACATTATGTCATAAACACTAGGAGGTTTTTCTTCAGACAGTGAACCATAGACACATGGAATAAGTTACCAAGTAATATGGTAGACAGAAGGACTTTAGGGACTTTTAAAACTCGACTTGATGTTATTTTGGAAGAATTAAGTGGGTAGGACTCATGAGCTTTGTTGGGCCGAATGGCCTGATCTCATCTAGAATGTTCTAATGTGACATTAGCTTTAGAGATCCAAGATCCAAGATTAAGAAAATCAGGCGTATTCAGCCCTAACATTTGAGCTTTGTGATACACGTACTAGTAAAATGTTTTTAATTCTAGAGATTAGCACAGATTCCTTCACCAAATGCCTTACAACTGAGGCAGACATTTGGGATAGATTGGCCATCAAGCTCAACAAGGAGAGAGACCCTAACTGGAAGGGGGTCTCTCTCTCTCTCTGAATTGCCCTTCCTATGATTTCTTCCATTTTTTACTCCTACAAGGTTTTCTTGGGATTATTTTCTTGTCTTCTTAGAGAGTCAAGACAAATAGGGCCTGTTAAAGCCCATGAAGGCTTTTTTGGACTATACAAGAAATTGTTGCTGTTGTTGTTGTATTTAATATTTTTGGTGATCTGAAAAATGAGAACAGAAATAAACGGCCTGCTGGCCTTCTAGGACTAGAGTCTGAGACTCCCCTCAACTTAATGGTGGTCATATCATCAGCTACTTCACTCTGTGTGAGAGTCAATGGGCTTGATTTGGATTAGCAGTCCTCTATCAGTCTTTTTTAATTTCTGGTATTTTATTTTGTTTACATTTTCCTGTATTGAGTTATAGTATTGGCTGCATGTCCATCTGTTGAAATGAAAATGCAATGCACTTGATTAGCACCCACAAGTGACCTCTTGGAATGGATGTGTGTCACGAAGAATGCCATCAAGTAGATGTGTCGAAGTATTGCTGACTGCAGGTACTTACTTTACTGGATGCTGCTAGGATAGGGTCTTGGGGGCAATTCTCTGACCACTTGATTCACTGCTAAACCAACAGAATTCTTCTGAATCAAATTGATTGCTGCCTTTGAGAATTTTAAAGACCTGGATTAGGTCGACGTTCTCAGTAATAAAAATGTTAAATTCCTTTAACCAGCAATAGAAAGAGTTTTTCCAGTTTCCCAGTTCCCTGGGACATGCATGGGTGGGTGTCCCAGCCCAAAGTAGATGGGATGCCAACCCTATGCCACCACAAGGAATAGGGCAAAAGACGTCAATGCCAGAGTGGGTACACTGGCATTGCGACTGGGTTGGACCCTAGTATAATGCCCAGCTGGGATGACGACATAATGGAAAGAAGGGGGAGAAAACCTGACAGGACTATGGACTCCCATTCCCCGACACAACGGGAGACAACCCCCCTAGGGCAAAGTTACTTCTGGATATTGTAGTTCCCAAGAACAGCCTTGTCAGGTTCTGTGGGGGCCACCAAAGGATGCTACAGGTATTCTTCATCCCCGCGTAACCCAGAAGTCCTTAAATCGGGCTATGCCCTAGCACCAGAAGTACTCCTGGGTCCCAGATAAGAGAAGCCACTCGACTTCATCCAGGCAAGTCAGAGCCGTGGGAGGAATGGTCAAAGGTCATCTGGGAGGTCTAGAACAGGAGAAAATGAGGAGGAAAGTGAAGAGAGTTGTGTTTATTGCACTACTGGAGTCTCTGGAGAAGGTATTAGTATAAATAAACCTGTTTTATTTGGACGGGACTTGTGTCTGTGAGGGATTGGGTGATGTCTGACGCCCTCTACTGGCCAGAGGAGTGTGAACATAAATCTAACATTTCTTAGGGGTACCAGGCAAAAGGTTGGGAACCACCGTCATAGAAATGTATTTTCTTTAGGATTGCTGCTGACTGGATTTTTTGCTTTCCTTCGTCATCAGCCATAATTATAATATAACAGCCGTTATTTAAGGAAAGAACAACAAAATGTTTCAAGGTAAAGTTGCTAGAGAGTGGCGACATGCAAATAAAAACACTGTTCTCTGTAGTTGTGACAATAATGACCCCATAAATGTATTGTACCATGTTCGTTTATGTCAATCATTATTATAATTTATGTTTCATTGTGTGTTTAACTTAATTTTGTATTTGTGTATATAAATTCTGTGTGGTTTAACAATTTATCATTAGTGTATTACAGAAGGCAGCACGGTGGCGCAGTGGTAGCGCTGCTGCCTCGCAGTTAGGAGACCCAGGTTCGCTTCCCAGGTCTGCCCTGCGTGGAGTTTGCATGTTCTCCCTGTGACTCGCTCCGGTTTCCTCCTGCAGTCCAAAGACATGCAGGTTAGGTGGATTGGTGATTCCAAATTGTCGTGGGTGTGTGCCCTGCCTGCGGTTTATTTCCTGCCTTGCGCCCTTTGTTGACTGGGATTGGCTCCAGCAGACCCCTGTGACCCTGTAGTTAGGGTTTAGTGGGTTGGACAATGACTGACTGACTGTATTACAGAAGGGTTTGGGTGTGGGGCACACTTGTCCTGGGGTCTAGGCTTGTGGAGGGCCCACAACGGTCTGTGCAGGAATTCATTGTTTCTGCAATGGTGCCATCTCTAACAATATCGGCAAGATTGGCATTATTTTTAGATCATATATTTATAATGTTTGTTGTTAAGAGTTGCAGACCAATACCAAAAATTTGCTCTAGTGTTGCTCCACTCGCCCAGCCTTGCTCTCTGTACCAGTTCACCTGGTTGATGACTGAATCCTTGACGCCATAATTCTGCATCTTCTCCACAATCATTTGGTCCACCTTTGGAAATTTTTTAAAGAAATGAAATACAAATGCAGCACAATGACTCTTTTTTTTAAATTTTTTAAATTTATTCTATTTTGTTCCATTCCAGAACAAAAAAGGGGGCTTAAACAGATCTTCTTATTCCATTATGGGTCCTTCACAGTAAAGTGACAGCAGGTGTGGACCTGCCCCCAGTCCTTCAAGATGCCCACTCACTCACCAATGTAATCTGCACCTCTGTGGTATCTTAGATACAACTTGAGAAAGCCCACACGGTCAAGGGGAAGACGTGCAGATTCCACAGAGACGGGGTCAGGATGTGAACTTGGTTGCTAAACACTTCTCCATAGAGACGCTTTGCAATTTTAATCAAATAAGCAAAAATCTATAAGCAAGTTAAAAATTGACGGAGTGAATGGGCTTTGGAGGCGTGATTGAAATGCCCCCCCAACCATGTGAATCTGTCATTGCCTTCAGCAGGCTGTTAATGAATGTGAAACAGTAGTGCCCCAATTACAAGCACAAAAGAGAATATTGTCGCCGCCAGGGTAATTTACCCAAAGTGTCAATGCAAGACATCTGGATTGATCATAATACGATTTTAATGAACAGCGGTAATGATTAACCGTAAAGGTGTGCGCATGCGGTGGGGGGTGGTGGGTGGTGGGGTGCAGTAAACAGCTCGCTGGCTCTCTGTCTCGCTCATTTCATGGGTTTTATTTTAAGCAAGGCCCTCGTCAGGTAAGAACCTGTGACTGCAGCGCTAAAAGTCTGCTTTTGTTTAGGTTGTAATTAGTAATCACTTTTCCTTTAGGAGCAGAATAACCTCTTTATCTCAGCCTAGGAAGGTTGTAATCACTGTCTTTAAGGACTGTGTTTCAGAACGGGCCCATAATGATAGTCCTTCACCCAAGCCTGTCATTTGAGACAAGGGCTCCTGATGAATGTGAGCTGCGGCTGACGGCTCCCAAGCCTCCGCACTACAGTTACACACACATGATGTTGCCAGGGAAGAATAGTGGCTCGGGGTAAAGAAGTCTGCGGGTGGGGGGGACGGCGCGCCGCTCAGGTGAAATTATTTCTTGCAGCAAATTAATGAATCACATGCTGCCTGTCAACAAACAGCGAGCACTTTGTGCACCAAATTACTAGAATTATCTGGCAAATGGTGGCTCATCCTCGGTATTCGGGGTAACCTGTTGATGGCCCGTGTCAATCGAATATTTTGCACAAAGGTAGGAGGAACAGGCCGGGCCCAGGGTCCCTGACTCTCACTTTTCTTTTATAATTAGCACCCTTTTGTTATGCAGCCATGGATTGCTCATGTCCAATAAATCAATTAGTTTAATTTGCTAACAGTTTACAAGCCCCACCTCGCCACAGTAGGGGGTCATGAAGTTATACGCCTACGTGTGCCAAGTTACAGTGTTGATAACGATTAGTGGATGCTAAAGCTGCCCATCTGCTAGGCTGCTGGGTGTTCAGGTTTTGTTTTACAAATGTGCACAGTTTTCTTAGTAAATGTTCAGCGATTGAGCTCATAAATAAAATCTCTTACATTATTTTGCTGAATCAGAGAATTTGCCACCTCACTGCACTTGGATCCCCGTTTGGAAGTTCTCCCTGTGTTCACACAGATGTCCTCTGAAGTTCACAGATGGGCTTTTAGGTGCTTGGAAGCAGTAGCTGGTGTCCCATTCTTGTCTTGAACTCACTCTGCCGACACCCAAACCTAAACTGAATAGGGACATTCCTAGAGGCTGAAGGACAGATCCACACTAGTTTGGACTTCAGGTTTAATTCTTCCTGGCAGTGCCATCTTTGTACACATCATCACTTTGGTTTTCATGTGAACTTCTTGAGCCACCGTTAGAAAGTTGAGCTCTCAGGTTAGTCCAGTCGTGCTGCTTGTGTTTTATGGATCTTGCAATGGACAGGCTTCACCATATGTGCATTAGGAATGCAAAAAATTGGTCATTTGTGTTTTGTATTTGTATTTTATAATCTTTGCCTAAAATCTGCTGGATATACAGTATATGTCTCCTATTTGTGGATTTTTCAGGTAAGGAAGACTGAAATTTCAAGGTAGGGAAGTTCTACTCACCAACTGTCGTGCCCGGGAGTCATTACATGTTGGTTAGCACAGGACAGTAAGAATATCACTGTAGGTTGTATGGGTGAAAGTAATAACCCTACCGTCCTACAAAGTTAGTCTTACAAATCACATGCTGCTTATTTTCAGAATTTAACTGTCATATCACAGCCTGAATTATGTCCTTATTCAGGATACTGTCTCTCTGAATGGAGATGTTACCCCCAATGGACCTGGATTAGAGTCCCAGCTCAGTTGCTGCCCCTGTGTACTTTGGGTGTTCTTCTCATGCCTTTGTAGTTTTTCAGGTTGATTGGTAACTTCTTCTTGGCCCACAATGACTCAGTATCGTTGTGTTTATTAACAGGAGAAGGGGCATCCCAGCCAAAAAGGAAAAATATTCATTACCCAGACAGGAGGCCTAAGAGGAACGATGGATGGATGGGCCGGTTGGGTGAAAAGATAACTTTGTGCACAGCCAGTATAAAATATTGAATCGACCAATGGAAGCCAGAACTTGGGAACAATTCTATTCCCCCAGTGGTCCCCAGTGGCAGCCCATTTGGGACACCCGCAGGGGTGCTTGGGATTTGGAGTCCAGAAGTACAACCATGTCAGGGTCCTTGGTTGTCGATGGAGGACACCGTCAGGAGAGGACCTCCCTGTTTTTTCTATGGTCCGGAACTGCTTCCATTGAGACAAGGTATAGAACAGGAAGCATTCCTGGATCCGGCCTAAAGTGGAGCCCACTGCCTTACGCCAATGAGTCCCAGTCGGGAGGCAGTGGGCAACACTCAGCAGAGACAGAGAGGAGGAAGAACTGTGTGGTTTGTGTTTGATTTATTGTGATTTTGTGACAGATTATTGGAGAGAAGAGTGCCTTGTGAATAAATATCCATCATTTTATTCATGTAATGTCTGGTGTTATACTGTGTCCTGAATTCGGGGCTCTCTTGTTCCCCTTTGTGGCCACAGTTTGTATTTCGGGGTGCCCTGTGATGAACTGGAATCCCACACAGAGTCTGGCTCTGGTCTCTGTGAGCCTACAGCTGGATTAAGCAGATTCAGAACATGGATGAAGGCATAAATGTGAGCCTTCATCAAAATTTCAACCTTGGTACCCTTCTGCTCAGTGATCACTTGTTTTTTCTGCCAGACATAAGCCTGATTATACAACTAGAAACCAATTAAAAGGTGTATGTGGAGAACAGTGCATTTGGAGGAAAATTGAAAATATATTCACTGTCAAAATGCAAAAGCACGCAGTTATCTCGTAATGAAGAATCATTAGATTCTCGCTCCATCAGTCCATCCATTTTCTGAATCCGCCCTTTATGTTACAGGGTCATAGTGAGCTAATATCAATATTGACAGCATCGGGCATGAAGCAAGAAGCAACCCTAAATGGGATGGCAGTCACTTAACAGGGCACACACACTCCAGACCAGTCCAGTGTCACCACTTATCCAAAGGTTCCTGTCATTGGGATATGGCAAGTAACTGGGGCACACACACCAGTGGCTGCAAGAACAATGTGCAAACTCCACTGGTTCCCCAGCAGGGATTTGTCCCTAACATCCTGGAGCGGTGATCTCCATGTCCATTAGTTTTCCTTCATCTGTGTATCCAAAAATTCATACAAGTGACTCTAAGTTGGCCTGTTTCAGTGAGAATGTCCAGCCATAGTCCATCCGGTGCCCCATTAAGAGGTGATGATGCTGCACGAGACTCTGCCCCCCCACCACTCTGAACTGGATAATCTGATTCACAAAATATGGTGATGGAAGTGTCAGACTGACAAACATTCATCTGTCTAGAGCGGGGATCTCCTGGAGCGCTCCTATGGCTGCACGTTTTCATTCTAACCCCTTTTTTAATCAGTGATCAGTTTTTTTTCTGCTAATTAAGTCCTTTTTGCTTCATTTTAATTGACTTGTTTTTTTAAGATTCATTCTGTTGATTTTTTTCCTTAAATGGCAAACAATCAGAAATAAGATGTGAAGTGAGCCATGAGATGACCAGCTAAGCTGGGGCCTCAAACTCCAATCAAACTCATTATAACTGGCCTCTTAATTAAAAGCCCATTCTTGGTGTATTTAATACCATGTTGTGTCTGTGCTTTCATTCTACCACAGCAGACATTTCCATTAAAATGTTTGGTGGGCTTGAGCAGATTAGCATCACCTTTTCATAATTTTCAGAAATTGTATGATGGACACAGGCGAGCGAGTCATGTGTTGGCTCATTTCGTATTTCTGTATTGCTTGGCTGCTCATTAAGGAGAAAAGAAACAATTTAGAGGGCAGAATCTTAAATAACAAGTCTAATAAAATTAAGGCAAAAGAGGTAATTAGAAGCAAAACTGGGTCTCTTATTAAAAAAGGGTTAAAAGGAAAACCTGCAGCCACTGTGGCCTTCCAGGTTTGGAACTGGAGACCCCTGGTCTTCAAATTAAATTTTCCAAATCAAGGATTGGCCTCTGGACTTACCATGGTTGCCTAGTGCTGGAGTAGTTCCTACTGGAACCTCGGGTTCCTCCATACATTAGTGGCCCGTCACTGCTCTGTGAAAGGTTAGGGCTGAGTGAGAGAGGCAGAGCTTACATGACATCAGCAGGAGGCGCTCCTCCTATTGCTCACCCTGTGAAAGAGCTGCTTCCATGGGCCTTCATAATCCAGACATTGTGCTTTCACAGCCGGCACCTGGTACTTACCACAATGAAAATGTCTGGACTGGAACAGATCGTGTTGATGTAGTCGGCAGGATCTGTACTATGGATGGGTCTAGTGTAGCAGCCCATCAGCACTACATAAAAGCTGGAGGCTGAGTGAGACTGAGAACTCAGCTGACGCCAACAGGAGGCACTCTGCTTGCAGTGTTTATAAGCTGTCCCTGCATGTAGGAGTTGTAGAGCTCATGGCGTAATAAAGAAGCTGCTTCTGAGGGCCTTTGTAATCCAGACATTATGGATTCATGGCTGGGCACTGGCACAGAACAAATGTTCGGACATCCACCTTTGTACATTTAGCAGTACGAGTCTGTGTTTTCAATGAAACATGCATGTATTTTAAGTAACAGGATGGTGCCATATGTTTCACCAATGGAATGTGTGCCCACTAGCAGCCAGGAAGTGTTGCAACTTCTTGAATTCTCTCAGTGACCTCTCTGTATCTGTGAAAGGAGTTTCAAAGGCTGGGTCATTTGCCCTCTAGCATTAGAAGGAATCTTAGAGGTTTCTTTCTTTCTTTCTTTCTTTCTTTCTTTCTTTCTTTCTTTCTTT
>JANRMT010062856.1:111376988-111393872 GCA_026402145.1 Polypterus bichir lapradei
TTCTTTCTTTCTTTCTTTCTTTCTTTCTTTCTTTCTTTCTTTCTTTCATACCCCTGGGCTGTTTAGCACACACAAGCTATATTCCCAGTTGTCCCACTAGCCTATGTAGGGTCTCCCTTGCTCCCAATGTGGCTTTCTCCCATTCCTGGAGGCCTTACTCATCGTGTCAGCCATTCAGCCCATCACAACATGTTGTTATGGTTGGAAGTGTGTTGTGGTAGTAATAGTAGTAGTGGCAGCAGATCTCGCTACAAGTTTTCAAGATGACCATTACTGACATGTTTTGATGATTAATGTTTCGTCATAAAGAAATCTGGAGAAAAACTGGACAAGTCACTATGAAGACTACTTTGGCTGTGTGTTTTTAACATAACCCAGGACGGTGTACCATTTACTGGTCATTTGCCAGGAAAAAGAACTCAAACTTTGAACATCTACAGTAGTAACTCTACTGCTAGAGGCAACGTTTTAAAGAGATTTATCCATCCATCCATTATCCAACCTGTTGAATCCAAACACAGGGTCACAGGGGTCTCCTGGAGCCAATCCCAGCCAACACAGGACACAAGGCAGGAACCAAACCCGGGCAGGGTGCCAACCCACCGCAGGACACACACAAACACACCAAGCACACACTAAGGCCAATGCAGAATTGCCAATCCACCTAACCTGCATGTCTTTGGACGGTGGGAGGAAACTGGAGCGCCTGGAGGAAACCCACGCAGACACGGGGAGAACATGCAAATTCCACGCAGGGAGGACCCGGGAAGTGAACCCGGGTCTCCTAACTGCAAGGCAGCAGTGGGGTTTATGCAAACACAAAATTCTCACTCTTGAGGTAATGCATGTAAAGTGATTAAAACACTCAGGTCAATGAAATGTTAGGCATAATGATCTCCTGACCACAGTTGACACCTGACTTACAGACTCAGGAAAAATAGACATTTTTTTTTCATGCAGCTCTTTTTTTGATTGGTTAAATTCGAAATGTATGCCAGTTAATAATGAATAATGATAATTCAGTTATCTCTGGTTCACCTGGGGGTTGGTGACAGGATTGGCACTCCAGCTACTGTAAAAAACCTCATGCTGAGGTGTCACTCGCTGCACTCGGGTCCCAAACCAGGTGGGTTGTCATGTGTTGGGTGTGGCAGCGCGTTATCAGCGCACGTTCCCAACCTCTCCTCTGTCTATCTCTGGTTACCTTGCATGGTGTTGCCACGTTAATGCTACAGCCAGATGGCTATTGAGTTCTGACTTGAAATCCCAGCCCAGTTAATATCTGAGTGGAGTCTGCCTGTGCTGAACCCAGTTTTAAAATCTACCTTCACAACGCTGGGATCAAGTCAGGAACCAACCCAGGATGTCACCTGCTGGAAATAAATACACTAAAGGTCAATTGTGTCCATTTTCAAGGCTCCTTTCCTTTCCAGAGCCCTGAGCTGATACTGGTAATGACCAGTCTTGTGTAGGATACTATTCGGCACATACAGACATATCAGTATTTGACCAGGGCTAAGTTAGGAACATTCACTCTACTGCTTTTAGAATATGAGAACAATTATGATGAGAACAGGCCATTTAGCCCAACAAAGCTCATCATTCCTATTGGAAGGCATCAAGTCAGATTTTGAAGGTCTCTAAAGTCCTACCTTCTAGCACACTATTGGTAATTTATTCCACATGTCTATACAGGGTGGTCCAGATCTAATTATGCAGATCCAGATCGTCTGGATGACTTTGATTTATGCGGGGACGATTCCAGTTCAGCGCAAAGACGATTCTTCATGTCGTCAGTTTGCACACTTCTCAATGGTCCAAGAATTTTCGGGTGATTTTCTATGTAATAAACTTAATAAGTTATAGCATAATGAAAATTGCATAATTAGATCTGGACCACCCTATAGTTCTCTGTGGGATGAAAAACCTTTAACAAGTTACTGTCCATGTCCTTGTGCCGTTGTTGAAGAACACATTTTAAAGTAATAGCTGAGACCCCCTGCACTAATTCCCTTTATAGTTATGAGCACCTTTTTTATGTCACCTTTTATTATCTGTTTTTGTAAATGCTTTGGCCTTCTAGTGAAAAGTCCTATCAGGGGTTCAATAAACTTAATTTTCGCAGTGTAAAAGAGATGAGAAGGGTGTTCAGCTTTGGTGTGAGCTTCTGGGCTTCACTGAGTTGGGAAGAGCTTTCCATCATGGTAGTTGCCCTGAAAGTGTTGTGCAGCAGGGAGACTGACACCTTTTGAAGTAACAGCTGACCTTCTCATTCCATTTATAATTCTGAACAGGTCTGTTATTTCACCTGTTAATATCCTGTTTGCTTGAAGGTTTGAGCCTTAGAATGTAAATCCAAGCTGAGGTCTTCAGCCTCAATGTGAACTTTAGAACTTCATGGAGCTGGGAAGAGCTTTCAATCATGGAGGGTCCTCCAGAAGTGTTGTGCAGCAGGGCTTTAGGGCTAACAAGGAGATCACAGGTGTCACACATGTTTACACAGGCTAGGTGACAGAGTCAAACACCCTTGAGTAGTCCGTGAACGTGGTTTGGCAGTGATGAGTCTGAGATGGGGAGCTAAGGAGATGTAAGTCCATGTCAGCAAGACATTAATCGGTCACGTCAACCTTTTGTTTCAGTTTAACAATCGCAGAAGAGCTGTATTTGAACTTTCCCAATTATTTAATTAATTAACAGAAAGAGGAGGCAGCCATTTTTATTTTGGAGTCACCTCTCATTCTGTCGTTGTTGAGTTAAAACAGCAGCACCAGAACTTTCACTTTGAATTTACATTGTTATTATTGCTCTCTCTTAATCCAGTTCAGGGTCCAACACTGGGTGGGAGACCTTGGACTTGTACATTGATGGACGAATGCACACACACATACGCACAAACTTGTATGGGGCCCATGTAGTGCTGCAAACTGACCTCACATGTATGTCATTGGCATCAATTGTGAATCTGCACCTGCTAAATCTCAGGTTTCACAAGATTGTCCGAGTGACAAGACTCTGTTTACGTGAGCTAACCAGTGACAATGAACTTGCTCTTCGATAAGAAGCTGCCTCCACGTTTTTGCGGCCCTAGGCACTGGTGGCACGTTTGCCTTTAAGAGAGTCAGTTAGCTTGACCTTTATCTGTGCTGCTTCAGCACACCACACAAGTCTCCCGATGTGTTAAAATTTCATCAGCTGCTCTGCTGTCAGTTTCAATTCCAGTCTGCACGCCGTCTTGCTGCGAGCGTCCCCTTTCAGGTCTGGCCTCTCTGTGGTGCGGGTCTCCTGCAGCTTAGAACGGATATCATCTAATTCGGAAGAGCTTGTTGTGCTCCTGTAGAGCAGCTGTGCTTGTAACATTTCACAGCTTTCTCTGCGTTGCTACCGTTCTGCCAAATATCCACCTTTCACTCCGCTTCATTGAATGAAGGAAATAAAAGATTCAGTATGCTCATCCTCTAGAGTACATTACAGGAAAGTAATTCAATTATTCACAGCAGTAGCAAGGGGTGCAGCTGGTTCAGCTGGAGCTCCCTCTCTGTAAGATGAGGCTGCGGCCATCTTGGTTACCTACTTTCATGCACAGTCATGCGTGTGCAAATAGTGAGCTATGTGTGAGCAGAGCAGTGATGGAGAAAGTGCATGGGGGGCAGGAGTGGACAGACGGTGTTGGGCTGGCACACAGCATAACAACTTGGCGTGACTAGTCTGTGGGCATGTGTGGCATGGAGAGAAGGTGAGAGCTGGGACTGCACAGCGTGTGGGGTAAACAGATGAGGGCCCATATGTGATATGCAGCCTGGGATCTCTTTGTGATGTGGCTTGTGTGGTGTGTCATTGTGACAGAAATTGAGGACTACTAGTGGATAAGCTGCAGAGTTGGGCCAGCATGGTATGTGGTGCAAAGAAACACAAGCCTGCATGGAATGAAGAGATTTAGATCTCTGGGTGTTAATGGAATTGGGCCTTCATATCCTGTACATTGTGCTGGGCCTTTATGTAGTAGGAGTAGTAGTAGGTCGATGCAGTGACTTGAATTTCCATGTAATCTTCTGTACAATGTACAATGGCAGATGGTCACTATTGTTGCCACCATGATCAAGTTTTGAAAGTGATTGCACAGACCATCAGTGCAGCAACAGAAGAAGCCAAACAATCTTGTCTCTCCAAGACTTCGATCATCTTTGTCAGAGCTGGAGGATAGTCTCCTACTACCACAAGAAGATCTACCAAAGTCTTGCTTACAGCTTGCAACTGGTAAATGACTATGACTTGGGAAAACAACTCAGGTTTCCACAAAAATAGCAATGACCACCCTCAGACCAGATGTCGTCTTGTGTTGAGACTCTACCAAACACACCATTTTAGTAGAGCTGACAGATCCACCTTAAAGAAGCCTTTGAAAGGAAACCCTCCAAGTACCGGGGGTTGATCACCTAGTGTCGACAGTCTGGATGGAGAGTAACATGCATGGCCTGTTGAAGTTGGATGCAGGAGGGTTTGCGGCACAATCGCTAGCCAGAGGCCTAACATTATTTGGCAATGAAGGACAAATGAAGTGAAGAGCCCTCTGTGAAAGCACCAATGTGACAGAAAGAACCTCAGGTTGGCTGTGGCCTAAAAAACCAGAACTTTGGGCTCACTGCAATTAGCTTCTTGCCAGCTGGACACAAGCAGGAGTCTGATCAACTCCTGCTGGGTTGCCGGGGGAAGTGAGTTATGATATTGAAAAACCTGAAACTCACAAGGATCCCAGGAACATCACTGAAGATGTGTCCAGTTGTGGCATCAGAAGATGTAGACACACAGACACACAACGTCCAAAGGCTTCCCGTGCTGCATGTGCTGCAGAGTTTGGCCTGCACAGTATGAGATACAGACAGACATGTGCCTGCGTGTGATAGAGAGATTTGAATTTCTGGGTGATGGGAAATTGGACTCCCCATCTTGTAAATTGTGCGGGACCTTGACGTATAGCATACAGTATATAGCTTTCATAGTATGGGCTACAAACAGAGCTGGGTGTGAACAGTAGGAGATGTACAGCCTGGGATCTCCACGTGATGTGCTCTGAGCTGTCTGTATATGAACTGGACTGCCACATCATGTAAGTAATATTGATCCTTCACATATTTGTGCAACTAGTGCTAGATGTGCTACAGAGTATGTCATGCACAGACATGGACCTGCATGTGACTCAAAAGGCAGGCTCTTTGTGTGACATGAACAGAGCTGAGCCTGCAATAAAGAGTCCATGATCAGCACATTCTACCTGCATGTAGAACTGGTTCAAACCAAGGTGGACCTACAGCTGGAGCCAACAAAGCCAGGCCGGTCCAAGGTGTGAGCTAAATGTGGACTACGTGACCTAGATGTCCTGTTGAATTAGGGTTACTTTATGGACACATTTGAGCTCTGTGCCCAGGCAAGTGGACTGTAAACTGTAATGTAACCATCCCAAGTTACATAAAAAAAAATTAAAAGCCACATCCAAAGTAATGTTCTTAAAAGAACAATTTTTCTCCACTTTTTTTAAAAGAGAAAATCCAAATCATCAAAACATGCCAATAAAGGTAATTTTCGACACTTGTGATAAGCTCCGTCCTTTTGGTTTTTAATGTGTCTTAAGGCAATGTCACAATATATGACTTCTAGTCACAGGGTAGGACAGACTTACCGACTGTGTCACCACACCATGTCAGTTTAAATGACTGAAATCACTGGGCATGTCTAATTTAGCGACCTCGTGCCGACCTTCCATCACAGTTGTGCTCGCCCCTTTTTGTGACAGCAAGTAGAGTGTTACATGACGGAGCCCACACTGTACGAAGGGTTAACAGGTACAGCGAGTTCAGTTACAGTCTCTACCTTTTTTGTTTTTTGTTCTTTTACATTCTGTCATGGTATGTAAAACACGAGACATTAGACAGACAAGGCTCTCTTCTGTTTGTGACCTCCATGGCTGCTGTGTTCATTATTCCTTGTCGTTGCATTCTATGCATATTACTTCATGATGAGCAATCATTGGTTGTCAGCTGTCAGGCACACCCAGTCTGGACTTCCGACTAAAGACAAAATCAAACTGGAGCGAGTCGTAGACAGCTGGAGCGAGTCGTTGGGTATGTCAGACTACGCGACCGGTTACACAGGAGCTTGCTGCTGACTGCCATCCGACTCGCCAAATTTAAGTAAATGAAGACTATGACTGGAAACTGCTGGGAAAGCTGTCTGATGTGGGATGGCCTTTAGTTTGAATTTCCAGAGGCTGCTTATCGTATGCTGCAGGGTTAATGTTGCCCCTATTCTCTTCATATAGATGAATGGATGCAGGTTACCTACTCCTACCACCACATGGCGTGGGCAGCCCTAGGTTAGCATGTGGTAACAGATGTTGGCATGAATGGAACATATAGTGATGAGTGAAGATTAATTTTGCATGTACTTTCACTAGAGATTTTTTTTTTGGATTTTAAAGGATTTTTCTTTTGGTGGTTCACATCATCAAAGACAAGTGCAGTACTTTATAAAAAATGTGACATGCTGTACAGTATAATTTTACATGAAGTCACACTTACTCTCTGCATGGAAAGTCACCTGATGCCTTACCTGTCAGACAACTTTTCCTAGTTGAGGATATTCACACTTCTGGTGATTTTGTTTTTATTTTAAACAGATCTTTATTTATATTCTAAATGACAGGCAAACATGTTAATGCATTTAAATGGTTCCACACAGGAACTAAACTGATTTCTTCTTGTGTGAATGCTCAGATTTTGCTAAAAGTGAAATACAATTTATTTTGCTATTAACACTACCAATTCAATTTCCTGTGAATCGTTTCACTCCTCCCTGGTAATATATAAATAATGTGGATATTCAGGGGCGACTCAAGGGTCCATTCTGCTCCTAGGCAGAGCTGCTACAAGCGTCCAGAGACATCCGAACGAGAGACCCCCTCTTAGATCTGTGTGGTCAGATCCATATATGACATTGTTGAGTGTGTGTGGGGGTCCCACTTTGGAGGTTTCCGCACTTGAGATCTGTTAATGTAATCATTGAGCCGGGGGTGGTGGTCCTCCTTGGATTAAATGTGAAATCGAGACGCGGTTCCTCCTTGGAGTTCAGTGCTCTTATGATAGCATATGAAGGGACATGGTGCTGGACCGATGCCCTGTGTGTATTACTGAACATTCTGTATTAACATTGAACATTTACTCTAATATACACTTAACTTGGCTTGCCAAGCAGGGTTGGGCCTGCATGTGTCTGCCTCATTTCCATTGTCTTATTTTATCGCTTCTTTTGAGTTTAATATATAAGAGAATATCATTCAGTCCACCAA
The DNA here is from genome assembly GCA_026402145.1 of Polypterus bichir lapradei. NCBI lineage: Eukaryota > Metazoa > Chordata > Cladistia > Polypteriformes > Polypteridae > Polypterus > Polypterus bichir. Next base: position 111,384,328 of record JANRMT010062856.1, read on the forward strand.
GCTTGTTTGTTTAGCTGTCCCAAAATCTTATCCAGATGCTTCTTAAAATTTGATAAGGTTTCTACAGTACTTCAACTACTTGACTCAGTTGTTTGTCCCAGGTTTTCACAACTCCTTGCGTGAAGAAGTGTGTCCTTGCATAGATTTTAAATACACTTCTGTTTAATTTCCACTGCTGTTCTCAAGTCCAACATTTTCAATTTAGTTGAACAAATTCTGCTGAATCCACTTTATAAATGCCTGTGATTATTTTTTAAGATTTCAAATAGGTGTAACCTCCTCTGCTAGGGACTAAACATTTTTAGCTCCCTTAACCTGTCATAGTAGGACGTGCCCATTAGTCCCAGGATACACTTGGTTGCTCTCGTCTCCAAGTCTTCTATTACTGCTACGCCAGAACTGCTCACGACACACCAGATACAATCTCAGTAGTGCATTGTACAGTTTGAGCATCACGTCCCTTTATTTATATTCAATATTTTTTATAATGTAACCAAACATTTTGTGTGTTTAATTGCTTCTGCACATTGCTTAGAAGATGATTCATCAACATAAACCCTTAAATCCTTAACAGAGGTTTCTATGCTTAAGGTTTAATTACTGCCTTGCACCTCATCCTGTGCGGCAGACTCTAGTCGAGTGGATGCATGAATGTATATAGCGACTTTTGTAAGAGTAACTGTGGGTGTGTGAATGTGCACCGCAATTAAATGTTATTCCATGCAGAGTCTGTCCTGACTGCAACTGAATATGCCAGGATAGGCCCTGGCTCCCCACAGCCATGAATTGAATTTAATGGGATAAAAAAACAGATAATGGCTATTCCACCTTCCTCCAGTTCACCATCATTTAAACTTTTTTCCACAGTTTAATTGGTCTGCAGCTTTTAAAGTTTCATTTTTATCTCTTGGTTGCATCTCAGATGTAAATAAATTGTAGTTGTTAAACTGATGTAAGTAATGCAATCTTGAGAAGGTCAGGAGAAAGAAGTGTTGGGCTGTTTTCTTTTGCCTGGTGGGGCAGATTACTGGAATTTAAGCCTGCACACACCAGAGGCCGAAAGAGAAACAGGAAATGTCATTCATGTGGTGGAAATACAAATCTGCACACCAGAGTAGGAACACATGTACCAGCAGGCGCAGCTAGACAAAAATTTTAACAAGGTATCCAGGAAGTATTGTATAAGAATAAGAAAGAGGGCATGTAATGATGAGAAGGAGCTGAGGAGGTCCTTGGTGGATGTTGCAGAGCAGGCCTCCCAACCAGATACCAGGGAGGTGGAGAGAGGAAGGCCAGTCATACCATGTTGCTCTTTTTAGCACAGTTGGTCCAGATGCTGCCCTACAAAGCTGGGATCTCGTTTATAAAGCTTGCATACGCACAAAAATCGGCTGAAAATATGTGTACGCAATTTGACGGTAGAAAATACGTATATTTACAACAACTCTGATCCATGCCTACGCAGCATTTTGGAGAAACTGGCAAATGACAGCACCTTTGATCAAGCAGGGAAATGCACTCATATCTGATAAATGACAATTTGCTCACATAATACTTCATATTAATAATGTGTGTTGACGTGACAAACATATTACAACTCAAAAACGATGAACATCATGTACAGACTGTATTTCAGTTCCCTTTAAAGAGGGCCAATGCTGTGTATTTGTGCAGAAGAACTTTTTTTGGTTTTTCATGAGTTTATATATCGGCTACCTGTTATTAATTCTTGGGGAATTGGCCGACAGGTCAGCAATATCTCAGCCAAGCTTCACTCCATCAGGCCTGCTGTGCTGGAAGCCATTAACCAACCGGCAAGGCACTTCATCCAGTTTTTGTAAGGTGTGGGTATACATTAATAAAACATTGCATTCTTATACCAACCTAAAAAGGCAATTTGCAGTAGCGTCCAGTTCTCCTAACATGATCACAACATTTTACTTTACATATATTGCAATAAGGGCACCTAGCGAGAATGAAGCTGCTCTTGTTAACTTTAAGCAGTTATATTCCATTAATGTTACAATTCATGCAAACATTGTGTCTCTGTGGATTGGGTCAGCCCATGATTTATTTTAATAATAATAATAATAATAATTCATTACATTTCTCACTATTCAACTTGCTTTACACAATGAGTGGAGAGCAACTTCAGCCACCACTAATGTGCAAGCATCCACCTGGATGATGCAAAGGCAGCTATTTTGTGGCAGTACGGTCATCACACATTAGTTATTAGGGTGATGAAGAGGTGAGAGAGACAGTTTGCCAATTAGAAATGGGGGCTGATTAGAAGGCCAGAATGACCATGCTGGACATCATGATACACCCTACTGTTTATGAAGGATGCCTAGGGATCTTTAATGATCACAGAGAGTCATTACCTCAGTTTTACGTCTCATCCAATTTTTACAGCACATTGTCCCCGTCACTGCACTGGGGCATTGGGCTCCACTTTCACATCACAGGGTAAGCACCTCCTGTTGGCCTCACCTGCACCTCCTCAAGCAGCAACTCACATGTTTTCGACAATGGTCTCCATTCAAGTACTGGCTGGGCCTGAACAGACTTAACTTCATGTGAATGACCTGTTCTGAAGTGCATATAGTATGACTCGTGACATTTTGAGACAGACATGATTGTGCTGTACACGGTGGCTGGTTTATTGGTAAGGTAATTGGCTGAACCTTCAATGTTTCATATACAATACAATACAATTTATTTTTGTAGAGCCCAAAATCACACAAGGGGTGCCATAATGGGGTTTAACAGGCCTGCCTCTTGACAGCCCCCCAGCTTTGACTATCTAAGAGGACAATGAAAAACTCCCAAAAAACCCTAGTATGGAAAAAAGGAAGAAACCCTGGGAAAGGCAGTTCAAAGAGAGACCCCTTTCCAGGTAGGCTGGGTATGCAGTGGGTGTCAAAAAGAAGGGGGTCAATTAGGGTTAGGCTTAGGGTTAGTTTTACATAATACAATACAGGGAACAAAACACAAGTAATCCTCAATACAGTATAACAGTAAAATAAAAATATGGCCTGTACTATTCATTATAACAGCAATCATGTCATTTCAGGTGATAGTGGTTACCGACTCAGATGCTGGTGCCTTACACATTTCTCGGGACCCCGAAGACCACAGAGGCGAGGACTATAATGTCTCACATGATTTTGCAATCTGAGTTGCAGAGCACAGCCAGATACTCCTGCAGGTGGAGGGGTCTTGCTGCGAAAAGAGGGAATTGCTTTACCAGCCCATGAAGTTCTGCAGCATCATGATTGTATATGTATTAGCATGCGCCATATACGGATGTTTTAGGGTGGATGTTCACGTAGGCATATTTACAAGGTGATTGTGCTTTATAAATGGTAAATGTGCATACGGCAGGCTTTATAAATGTGAATTGTCTGGCATACACATTTTCCTATTTTTTTTTGGCGTGCACATATTTTCACTCTGGAGTCTACTCAGAGTTTTATAAATGAGACCCCTAAACGTTTAAGCGTTACAAGGGTTCAGGAAGCCTCTAGAGGGAACTCTGTATGAGTGCTCCTCTAACAAATGTACAGCTGTGTCTAATCTTGCCAGTGATTTTGGAACTTGGCCTTGAAGTAACCACCAGAGGGAATTTAAAGATGGCTCACCTCAGAAGGCTAACTGAGTTTAGGTTAGAAAGAAGGTTTTGGTAAGTACTTACTGGAGACCAGAAGTGGTTTTGTGTCATAGAGACAGTGAGATAAGAGGTGAAAAGATAGCAGACCACCTTCTGGAACACAGACCACTAACCACAAAATTTAAGATTGTTAGTCTGAACTCTGAACTCAGTAATGTTTCAATGAAAGTGTCACTGTCTGTTGCTATTGTGATGTATGGCCGGCTGTTCATCCCGGCCAATACTCCCACGCTGCCAGGTGGAGCCCTCCCTGCAGTATGGAGGTGCCCCAAAGACCAGCAGGGCATTATGGACATTGGAATCTTTATTCACAGCCCTGCTGGATACCATGGGGGCCGCCAGGAGTCGCTGCAGGGAGGCCCAGAGACTATTTGCCTTACGCCCAGGAAGTACGCCATAGTCACATGGACAAAGAGAACGATGTGCTTCCTGGGTGAAGAAAAAAGGATTTTATCTGACCCGGAAGTGTTCCAGGTCACATGGACAGAGAGGGTGAAACGCTTCCGGGTCGAGGAGTATAAAGGACTGTGGGAAATCCCAGACGGACGAGCTGAGTTGGGAGGCAGGGTGGCTAAGCGTCTGGGAGAGGAGGAGTGTTATTATGATTTGTTTATTGGAGAATTGTGGAGAGGAGCGTGCTTTGTGCACATTATTATTATAATAAATAATAATTGGACTTTTTATCTGGTGTCTGACGAGTGGTCTGAGGGTACAAGGGTGCAAGCAAACCCTAATCTGTCACACTATATAATATTACAAAAGAGAATTTAAAAATGTTTTTTTATTAACTGGAAGGCTACTTGTTCTCTCTTTGACAAGCTGCAGATAAGGTTAACGCAAGATAGCTGGCAAGAGTGCACAATGACGCAGGTGTGAACTTCACATTCACAGAGCATCCTATTTGGTCAGGTCTGTTTTGAACTGGACTGACAGGAGTGATGTTGAGAGGAATATGACAGAATTAGGTTCTTATTGGACTGGAGGTTAAATCAACGACAGAGATCAGAGTTGTTCTTTCTTATAAGGGATACAAAGAACTGTGGTGGGCTGCCACTCTGCCCGGGGTTTGTTTCCTGCCTTGTGCCTTGTGTTGGCTGGGATTGGCTCCAGCAGACCCCCGTGACCCTGTAGTTAGGATATACTGTAGTGGGTTGGATAATGAATGGATGGATGGATGGATACAAAGAAGAAAGGTGTGGGACAAAAATGACAGGTCAGAAGCCAGATGTGAGATCATTTGTCAAAGTGAAAGTCTAAATGAAACTAAAATCTTCCCTAAATTATTCATTTACTCAGAAAGACTCTTGAAATAATTTTTTCTAAAGTTCAGACACTTGCAAATGCCAGCAACCATCTTATACATCAGGGCTGCCACACTGGAGCATCACAGCAGATGGACACACACATAAAATGGCAGTGTACTTGAGATCGAGGAGCAGAAAATGGCAATGTGATGATGTCTTTGTAATAACAATTAAATATAAACAAAACATACATAAACAAACATAAATAACGTTTTTAAAATATGTTACACTAATAAACAAACCTTAGTAATAATTTATGAATTCATTCCTGACAATTGCTGATTAGAAGTGTGTTCAGGTGCTGTGTGCAACAACAACGTCTCCTTGATTTACAACAATAATTAATTAGCTGTTTCTCATATTTGGGTTTTCTGAGATACAAGCCGTCTGTTTCCCAGAATGCTAGTAGAGCCACCGTCATGCTCAAGAGGCTCAATCAGTGTCCCATAGAGACTCAGTGGTGCAACCTGAACTGGTGTCCATTTTCTTTATGGTTCAATGGCCACGGAGATTTCTAGTTCACAACTTACTGCTGCTTTGTTTGTGGTTATTTACTTTGCTAATACCCCATTTGTTTCACGGTTTTTGTTTGCTTGGTGAATTGCCTTGTGGTGGTGCTAAGTGTGACAGACAAACTTTGAAAATCAAGACTGATTGACAGCAAAGGTCTCATTGTTTCTGTGCCTGTTTGTCACAGGAAATTAAATATTAAAGCGGTAGTTTGTAGTGATGGCTGAGAATAAATTTTAATGTCATGTTTTCATGCATGATCAATGCTGGACAACAACAAGCAATTTCAAAAACATTCAGGAAAAAAATCTCATGTTACTCGTGTTACATAATCCACATTTCAAGTTATTCAGTTGTATGCTCACACCATCCCAAACCCATGTATTTTTGTTAAAATAAACCTCTTCTGGACACAGTCTTGTGAACTAAAACAGAACGCGCTCAGACACAAACGTGCATTTTAATTGAAGCCCCACCTCCCCTTCATTCATTGGTCAGGAGTTCAGCCCAGTAACAGCTCAAGCACTGGCCAATATTGTGCTTCATTTGATTCCAGCAATGCAAAATTCATAAAGATGAAAAGTAAAAGAAAAGCAAGAGAAAACATCAAGAAGAGAGTATGCCTCGGACTTGTGGATATCTGAGAGGCTCAAAGAGTAGAAGGGCCAGTGCTGGAACTCAGTCTTTTGGAAGTGTTGAGGCAACAGCACTAACAACTGTGCCACCGTGCCATTATACACTCACTAGCCACTTGATTAGGTGCATCCTGTTAGTACCGGGTTGGACCCCCTCAACCTTTTTAACTTCATAACTGCTGCAATTCTTCATGGCATGGATTCAACAAAGTGCTGGAAACATTCCTCAGGGATTTTGGTTCATGTTGACATGATAGTATCATGCAATTGCTGCAGATATGTTAGCTGTACATCTATTATGCAGTGTGGTCTCCTGCTACTTCAAGGTTTGATGTGTTGTGCGTTCAGAGATGCTCTTCTGCATACCTTGGTTGTAACGAGTGGTTATTTGAGACCATCTGGCCCTTCTCCTCTGACCACTGGCATCAACAAGGCATTTTTACCCAAAGAGCTGTCACTCACCCTTTTTCTGACCTTTCTCTGTAAACCCTAGAGATGGTTGTGTGTGAAAATCTCAGCAGATCAGCAGCTTCTGGAATACTCAGACCAGCCTGTCTGGCACCAACAACCATGCCACATTCAAAGTCACTTCAGTCACCCTTCTTCCTCATTCAGATGCTCAGTTTTAACTTTAGCTGGTCATCTTGACAATGTCAGTCGGTATCCAACCCGCTATATCCTAACACAGGGCCACGGGGGTCTGCTAGAGCCAATCCCAGCCAACACAGGGCACAAGGCAGGAAACAAACCCCGGGCAGGGTGCCAGCCCACCACAGGGCACGCACACACACACACCTAGGACAATTTAGAATTGCCAATGCACCAAACCTTCATGTCTTTAGACTGTGGGAGTAAACCGGAGCACCTGGAGGAAACCCACGCAGACACCAGGAGAACATGCAAACTCTACGCAGGGTGGACCCGGGAAGTGAACCCGGGACTCCTAACTGCGAGGCTGCAGAGCTCCCCACTGTGCCACCGTGCCGCCCTCTTGACAATGTCTACATGCCTAAATGCATTTAGTTACTGCCCTCTGATTGGCTGATTAGATATTTGCGTTAACAGGTAGTTGAACAGGCGTGCCTGATAAAATGGCTGGTAAGTGTTTTGGATGGAAATCATGCAATTCACAAATGAAGAGTTACAAATGAATTGATAAATGTAAGGCAATCAGACTGAATGCTTTTCAAATTATGGCCACTGATATTCTATTGTTTTAAAAAAAGTCAAGTCAGGCTTTTCTTTAATATAGTGTCTTTGCAGTAATTGTCACAGCGTGGCTTACAACACTGTTAAACTTCACACTAGCAGCAAGAGACAAGTTAATGGCTGTCCCATGCAAGACACAAATTTCTAAACATTTTGATTATCAGGTCAGTCAAAGGTTATTAGTAACGCAGCCTTTGAATTTGTCTCTTGATTTCTCTTATTATCAGTTGCTTGCAACCATCTGGGGCGGGACAAGGCTGCCAGCATGTCTGCTTCCTTCTCAGGTCAGTGGGCGCGCCTGGATGATGTCTCATAAATTTGCTCAATACTCCAAATGCTTGACTGCAGTATCCCCATGAACAGGCAGTTGACATTTATGCGAATGCCACCATGAAAGATAGCGAGGCTGAAAATCCCATTCCGCCACTGGCAGGTCTGTAGCATTCTAAAGGCTTACAGACTCCCAATACGTGGAGTGGAATGCCAAGCTTGTGCCTCTGGCCGGTTGTTAACATTTGTAACAAGCGTGTTTTGAATTGTTGCACTTTAAGGGCTACGCTGGCATCTTAGACTCGGGCATTCTGCCCTATTTATCGCATTATGTTTTGTTGTGAAAGATCTTAGCCGTCTTTCTCGTGCTCAGTCAGAGAACTGGTTAGCAGTAAATCTTTCTTTTATATTTTACTTATAGGTCAGTGGATAAGGTAGAGGGAAAAAGAACACACCATGGAAGGCAATCACCATAAATCAGTGGTCCCAGTTGTCACCTCAGCCGTCTTCATCACGATTTGGTGTCACCGTGAAGCTTATGTAAAGCCATTCTTCAGTTTCCTCTAGTCTCTAGTGTTCAGTCTCCCCAGAAAAAAAGTCAGCTCATAGAGTAAAAGACAGGGGGCTCCTACAGTTGTTCAAAAAGAAGATCAAAGACCTCCTGCTGCTGAGGGAACCTGGCAGACTCTTTGGATCTTTTTTCACCCTCCATTTCCAAGGGGTCTCGGACCCTTAACATCAACAGGGTGTCAAAAGATTTCACATTTCAGTTTGCAAAGGATTTTTTCAGCTCTTGCCTTCATTTTCACACTTGGTTTAATTTTTTTACACTAAGTGAGTAGTGGTGTAGCTTAAATAATCTTGTATTAAATGCCAAGAAAAGAAAGGAACTGTTTGTAGGCTTTAAGTGAGATAGAAGATCACTCTCTCCAATAGACATCAATGTCCAGGTTGTAGTAGCAGCAGCAAAGAACTTCAGGCTCTCGGGCCACACCCCATAGGAGGACAACACATTTGTTGATTCTTCTTTCCAGTTTCAAACCAACATTAATCTTCTCAGCTTCCCAGGCAGCACTGGGTACAATTCAGGAGTGAACCCTTAAAGGGGTGCCAGTTCTTCACAGGAAGTACTCCCACTCTCATGCATACAGCCAATTTAGAGTCACCAATCAACCTATTAACACAGCATTCCTTCAACGAAAGTGGAATACGGAAGGTCTAGCAGATCCTACAAAGACAGCAACCCTGTCTCCTGGCACAGTTAGGACAGCCGTTTTAGCCACTGCGCCACAATGCCAACCTGTGTCACCCACGAGAGAGAGATGCTGTGTGAAACCCGTCCATTTTCTGAATCTGTCTGATGAATTACGGGGCTGTGGAAAGCTTTGATTCATTTCAGGTTCATGAAATGCAAGGCAGAAAACAAACCTGTTTGGGTTGTGTGACGAAAATAGAGTAGCCAGTGAAAACCGATCCACACCCAGTAAAAGTGCAAGAGTTAAATTCACTGTTAAAGCATATACATTGAAGCACTGATATGCATTAGCATTTAATGCTAATGAGGTTGCTGTGTAGATACAGGGAGAACATTCCAACTCCACACAGAAAGTAGTTAGTCCAGGAAAAGAGCCCTGCTTTGTGGAGGTGTGTGGTAGCTGCAGTAGCCAGTGTGCCATTTTGCCACCCTTGGTGTAGAAAGGACTATATATTTCTAACCTCATTTTACTTTTCTTTTTAATTTATTGTAGACTTGGCAATATTCTGACTTAATAAATAAATGTCTTGAAGGAAATTTGAGTGTTGCATTATACATTTAAAAAATACATTTTTTAAAAGACTATATCATATAGTGCTGTATCTGTCTATCTTATATAGTGCTCTACTTTATATAGTGCCTTATCTATCTATCTATCTATCTATCTATCTATCTATCTATCTATCTAT
>JANRMT010062856.1:111394678-111451512 GCA_026402145.1 Polypterus bichir lapradei
AGATAGATAGATAGATAGATAGATAGATAGATAGATAGATAGATAGAGAGATAGATAGATAGATGATTAAATTACTTTATGTTTCACAATACTGCAGTTCAGAAGGACAGCCATAAAGGCTTATTGCCATGACTCAGATGTATAATAGAAGGGAGTCCATATTGTTTGCTTAAGAAAATCTCTAAATAGAAGTCTTAACTCTGCCTGAATGCCATTTTATCTAACTGCAGTATTAATAACATTGTTTCAATCCTAACATGTTAGTAAATGACTGCTGTTTGTGTCACTGTGAAGAATCCCCAGCATCACTTTGTTCAGGATTTGTCTTTTCATGTCTACTGTCAGTGCTGATTCAGGATCCTAGTCATAGCCCTTTCTTGCACTGTGGTACACATGAAATAAAGCACAAAATATTCAGGGTGATCACAAAACCAGTAAAAATAACCCTAAGCTGATTATCTTAGTACATCTCTCAGTGCTCCATTACTTTGTAATGATGCAACTGAGGCCGAGTGAGTCAGCTTTAAATAATGGAGTAGAGACACAGGCGAGCAGGAATTGAGGAAATCAGACACTTTATCGAAGGCAGATATCTGTTTTTTTTCCAATAAAAGCATTCTACTCTGAATCTAAGCCCATTCCCAACTACAAAAAAGGTAATCACACCATCAAATGAACTTTAGTAATAATATTTTCATTTTTGGTAAGCCCCATTAACAGCCATGAAGTGCTCTTCTCCACGGATATCCATTCAGACTCCCTTCAGCAGCAAAGACTAGGGAATGCCAGCTGTCTCTCCTCTTGTCGTCCCCACTGTAATGCCATTTTTCCACTCGAGCAGACTCCAGCACCACTGTTCATTCCCACATGGGACGCCTTGTTGTTTGCAGAAGCTGCTATCAAGCAGCTGTGAAGGGCAGCAGAGCCGATGGACCAAGATACTCCCAATCCACTCAACCCCCATGGGCAGGCCAGGCCATTTCTATGTGGCCATCTGGGACTCAGTCACAAGCCTATCCAATCAGAGCACTCACAGGTATTGGAAGTGGATTCATTACTGCATTATGGGTAAGCTGGCAACTGAAAGCCTAAAGTTAGGCTGGGCTTGCTTTATTCTCCTGACAAAAGCCGTTTCCTCTTATTCTGTCTGACATATTCATATGCTGACTTCCAGTTAAGATCTGTGGTGCTATAATGGTCTAAAGAACATTGATTTGGCTTTCAAATGAGGCAAGATGCTGACAGATGGCAGAGGTCTGAACATTCAGCACATCAGCTAAGTATGTGTGCGATCCTTCCGCCCATAGATAATTGTAGGCAGTGCAGCTTTTTCCACCGGAGTAAGTAGATGTTTGCCCTTGCCGGTCTAATTCCTCCGGTTAGCTAGCTCATTGCAACCATTAGGCCTGGTGTTTTATACATTAAATTTGACTAAGAGATTAGAAATTAAGGTGAGAGGTCAAAGTGGCCACCGGTCCCATTCTGAGAATTCCATCATCTTTGTGATAATCAATACAGGGGAGCAGGAGGAAAGCAGCAGGGGTGGAAAAATTGTGCCCTGTTGGAAAAAGTGCTCTTTTGAACACTCTGGATACGTGCGGGGAGTATTTTTAGCAATAAGTGGCTCTCCTCAGAGGAGCGGTTCATTGATCGCTTTATTGCTCATTATAGCTTCACTTATTAAGTTTAGGAGAGCCAAGCTCTTGTATTAAATGGACTTCTTCGTTCAGATACACTGGGATGACAATGAAATGTGTTTCATTATATCATCTGCCACCTTGTCACGATTTCACTCAGGCTGGATGGTAAATAATGGCAAAGGTGAGAAGCAAAATGGAAGTCACATTCTTTTGAGTAAAGTGGTATGGGTTCTTCAGCCTACCTGACACAACAGGAACAAAACGAGAGAAGTGTCTGATATGAAAGTGAGTAAAGTCCTGGCACAAAGTGAATGTGTAACACACTTAATCACAACGATGAGTAGCAAACTGGCCTGTTCAGACGAGATGACAAACTTTTCTCTAACAGGTTGCTTTCTCTTTTTTGTGATTTCGAGAGCTGATGGTCTAGTACCCTGTTCAGAGTTGGTTTCTGCCTTGTGCTCAATGCTGCTGAGAGAAGCTCCCTGAACTGAATTTTTAGCAGTATTGCCATTGAAAGAGACCAGCTTTTTAAGCAAGACCAGTGTGGTGTGGTGCTCAGGTTCACAGCAGACTGGAACAAATTCTTCTGCAATTTTATGTGATATTTGTGTCCATCCATTGTCCCTTCAACTCTGACAAGATTCCCAATTCCAGCATATGAAAGCATCCCCATAGCATGATGCTACCACCAGCTTTTTTCAAAGTAGGTATGGTGTTACTTGAGGCATGGGCAGTGATTGACACCACACATACCTCTTTGACGTCTATCCAAAAAGTTCTATTTTGGTCTCATCCGACCATAAAAGCTTCTCCCACATTTAAACTGGGTCTTTCTTATGCTTTGTAGCAAATGCCACACATGCTTTTATGTGGACCTTCTTAAGGAATGTTTTTTTTCTTGCTACCCTCTTATAGAGACCCATTTTATGGAGAGCTCTTGAAACTGTGGACCCATGTACTTTCACACCAATTTCAACCAAAGAGCATCCAGACTTTTGAGAGTGACTGTTGGATTTTTAGTAGCCTCTCTCACCATTCAACGACTTGCTCTGATGTTTAGTTCTGAGGGACAGCCTGTTCTAGTAGGAGTCTGGGTACTGTGATGAACCTTCCACTTTCCAAAGATGGATCCCACAGTGCTTAACAGGACATTCAAACTCTGCAATATTTTTGTAGCCATTTCCTGCATTGTGCATTTCAATAATTTTGTTTCTCCCATAAGCTAAATGCTCCTTTGTCTTCATTTATGCAGTGATTGTGCAACAAAGACTAAGTCCCCTACAAAGGGTGCCTTTTATATCCAGAGATATAAAGGACTCACAAATAGTACCTAATGATGATTAATTATGGTCAAATGACTGTCACCTTCTGTTGTTTGTGATTCATTTGTCATTTGTGTATACCTGGAGCTTCCAAAGGACAGATGTGTAAATATTTATGCAAGCACTAACATTTGAGTTTCTCTTCTTCAGTTAAATGTCTATTGAAAATGGTTTATTTTCACTTAGGAAAAGTATTGTTACAACATAAGAGTTCACATTAAAATATTGAATTGATAAATATGTATATAAATCTTTTGTTATGGAGAAAATTATGATGACTTTAAAGGAGATTGAATACTTTTGCCCACCACTGTAAGTAAGTAAATAGATAAATATACACACTGTCTTCTGGTAGCTCCTAGTGAGTTAGGACAGCTCACAAGCTCTCCTGAACTCCTGTGAAGTTAGGAGTAGTTTTCTAAATTAGCAGACTTTTTAAAATGAATTTACTGCTAAGAATAGGACTGTGTTTGCATCACTTTAACATTTCTGAGCCAGTCAGGACCATATTCCTATTCTGAGATGTTTGATAAATATTGGCCCAGACCTTAATACAATTGAGAACTTGTGGTATGACTGGAAATAGGCCATAAAGTCAGGGTCCCCATGAAACCTAAGACAGTTCAAATGGTTTTGCAAAGAACAGAGGAAACTGCAGGGTCCAGATGTGCAAAGCTGACAGAGACCTGTGCACATAGACTCTAGGATGTCATGGCTACTAAACACTGACTTGAAGGAGGTCACTTATGTTGAGTTTTATATTTGTAATTAATTTAGATCATTCTGTAGGGATCTGTTTTCACTTTGATCTTGATCCTGGAGTCTGGTCAAGTCCAGCCTCATTCTCCTAGTAGGTGGTAGCCTACTGGACCTAACCTGGATCTTCAGAGTAGCAACAACAACTCTGTTGTCAGAATTCACAAATTGGACACTTCTGTAGACCCTGCAGTTCTATAGGAGCCTCCAGTGGCTGCCCAAGAGAATGTGGCCGATCTCCTTCAGCACACCACACCACCAGTATTGGAGTGCCAAGTCCAATGGTGCGAGATGAAGACTGGACTCCTTCTGTACTGTGTCTCTTTGAAGAATCCTCGGGTACCACTGGTTTGACTTTGTGTCAAATGAGCAGTTGTTCATGGAGTCCCAAATGAGGCCCATTACCTGCATTGTGAGGGAGCGTCAGTTACGGCATTACAGCCATGTGACATGATTCCCCAAGAGTGATTTGGATCTCAAGATGCTCATTGCTGAGGACCTGAGTGGCTGGACCAGGCCAAGGGGACTCAAACGTAATACCTGGCTGTGGCAGATAGAAGGTCATTTCCGGAGGGTGGGACTGGACTGCATGTCTGCCCTGGGGGGCTGCCAACTGGGATCCTGAGCTGTTTTGTCATGTGGTATGTGCGGCAATGTGCTGTACCAATGCATGCTCCCCAACCTGACCTGACCTGTTTTCACTTTGACATTAAAGAGACATTTGCCGATGATCAATCTCAAAAAAGCAAAATTAAATCTGCTAAATGCTGTATAACGATAACATGTGAAAACTTTAAAGGGGTGAATATTTTTATAAGCCCTTTAAGACAACTATACTCACAAATCATGGCACAGAGTGGCGATATGTTGTACAAGTATGTTGATTAGCACACGTAAGTCTGAATTTCAGTGTACTCAGCACAAGTGACAATAATAGCCCTATGAACCATGTTGCCCATTGTACTTGTTAAAGATGGTAAAATAAATCTGATGATGACAGAGAAGTGTCCACTCACTCATGGAGGCTGCCTGCCAATCACTGTGATGGAGGGTGAACCTGGACGGCTCAGTTAAGGAAGACACTTTAGTGGAGAGCCAATGAGTCTCCTGCCATTTTGAGCTGCAGGGCTGGACCTGATAAGTGCGTTGGCCTCCAAATCACTTCAGCGTGACTTTGGTTCAGAAGCTTCTATCATGAAAATTACTGAGAAAAGAGTTATAATGGATTAAACTACGTGTCATATGTGAGCTAAAAAATACACCTTTTAGAAACAACAGCTGGAAATAAACCGATGCATTTTTACACAAACCTTTGCCCGATTTTGATGCTTTAGGGAGTCCTAATGCCACTTCGGTGACCTACCATTTGACAACAATGATAGCCGGAGTTATAAATCATAAAGCGTCACTTGGATGGACTGTTGACAGCAGCAGAAAGTCAAAACTGACTTTGCCTGGTGCTTTCAGTGGCACGTGTATGGTCATCGGATGCAGAGATCGAATGCTGGGTGCAATGTGTGTTGAAGCAGTCAGGCGTGTGTTGTCACAACTGCTCCATGTTGTCTCCAGGAGCCAAGTCATCACTAAGAAAGCACGTCTTCATGTGGCGCCGGAAGGCTTGAGATGGATGCCTTCCAAGAAGCTTGGCTTGACACAATCTGGAAGTGCCCCCTGCCATATGCGTGCCCTTGATCAGCTCGGCAGAGGCAGACTATGGCTTTGTGTTTGTAAATATCTGAAAACATAAATTATCAGTTACAGTAAATCCTTTTGCGTTTACAGTACTTGCATTTTGAACAGATCGTTCTAGAAGTGTGGCCCTGACTTGAAAACCTGCTCCATTATTGTTAACAATGACACATACCACACAAGTAACACTTTGATTTCAAAGCTCGTCTTTAGTCTTATTAGCTGGATAAGATGTTGCACTTCAGATATACAGCACTCATGAAAGGAAACAAGGATTGCCGTAATAAATAATGCTATTTCTTTATATAGCACCTTTAACCCTGCCTGCTGCAGAGCTCATTGCAGCAAGACCTTGGCTTTCATATGCCCTCCCATAGATGTTAATTAAACTGATAAAAATAATCCAAAGGACCTGGTGGCAGAGTGGTGGTTTGAAGTGAGTCTCTGCTGTTCTCAAGGTCTTCTGTTTTTATACCTCCATGCCACATAGATCCTGCTGCTCTATGATGAATTGTTATGCCTGGTGTGTCCTTCAAGATTGAACGATTTGCCAGCTTCTGTTATTACTTTTTTGTCTTCCTGTTAATTTCAGGAGCCCACTGAGCACAAGATGTGCCATTCCTGTTTGCAATCCAGCTGAACTTTTTGAAATTATTTGCCTTCTTTCTAGCACACTATTATGTCTGAAAGAGAGAGATGCTGACCACTGGTAAATGCAACACCAAAACTCCTTTTCATTTTTCGCTCCACACTCCTCAGGCCAAAGCAATGAAACTCACCTCACAAATGCATACCTACAGAACATGGATCCATAATCAAACCCTGTAATTCAATTATGATGCAGCACACATATATAACACACGCTTACAAATAATAATAATATTAAGGCTGCACAGTGGCACAGGGGTTTGCAAAGCAGGTTCACGGCTCCAAAGAACTCCGTTTAATGCATGGCCTGTGCGGAGTGTCCCTGTGTCCTCCCTTGTCTTTGTGGCTTTGGCAGCACAGTTTTTGCTACACCTCCTCAATAACACGAAGGTTGACGTAGGACTCTAAATTGGACTTCTGTGGGCGAGTGTGCTCTGTAATGCACTGGTATGACATGCAAGCTTGGCTCCTGCCTCATGCCTAAGGATCCCAGGATAGGCAAATCTGTAATGGGAAAATGGGATTAGAAAAAGGATGGAGGAATCAGGGAATGCTACTTTGAAATAAAAACTGGCACCGCAATTTAACTGAGCACCACAGGGCACAGAGTGCAGCAGCCATCTCAGACATCAAAGCGAAACATTCTTGTAGAAGAAATGGCGAATAATCTGCCGTTTGATGAATCAGATCAGCTGGCTGAATGATTAACAATGGCGCTTCACTGCCTGTAGACCCTCTGCCTCCATTCAGCGTTTGATCCTGCCACAATGGGCTTCCTATTCCTGTGACCCTGAACTAAATTTTTTTTTTTTTTTTTTGGAAGGCAGAAATTTAGAACAAAGTCAAACTCAATTAAACAATTAAGAATAACACAGCAAATACAGCAGTATGCTTCAAAAATAATCTGAAAAAGCTCCAGTTCCTATGACCCTGATGTGGAGTGAGCAGGTCCAATTGGTGGATGGCCACTGCATGACTCTTCATGGTTCATGACATCTTTAAAGCTCCATTTTGGGTGTGTTAAGCTCATTTCTTTATGCCTTCAGTTTCCTGTAACAATGAAAGCCTCTTTGAAATGGCTTTGGCATCTCATGTTATCCTTCATTTTAGATAGTTACACATACAATTTCTGCACCTGCTTAATCCTAAAGAGGATGGAGCTGAGAACTGATTTGCTTGATTTGATTTGGCTCATGTCTGAATTATTTTTGGTGGTGCAGCCTTTAGCACTTGCTTTAAGTCCTGGCCTTGCTGCTGCCTGTGCTGAGTTTGCATGTTCTCCTGTGGGTTTTTTTCTCTGGGCACTCTGGCTTTCTCTCTCCCATCCCAAAGATATGCAGGTTAGGTCAGCTGGAGATGCTGAAGGCCATGTCACATTAGGTGGGTTTCCCATAGCCAGGGGCCGATCAACTATGAAACCAATGAAGCTTAAGCTTCTGGGCCCCTATTCCCAAATAGGACCCAGAAGTGACTTTAGTCCACTTTGGGTGTCTACTGTATGAGAAGTCGTTTTCAAAAATAATAATATTATTAATATAGTGAAATTCAATACAAAATAATAGTTAAAGCGAAAATTAAAACATTATTAAAGTATCATGAAGGCTAGCCATAAACTATAAAACCTTCAAATTAAGGATTTTTCATTCTAAATATTCTTCTTCTTCTTCTTTCGGCTGCTCCTGTTAGGGGTTGCCATAGTGGTTTGTCACAAATCACTCCTGACACTCTTCTCCACCCATTCTACCCTGCCTGCACACTCTTTTTCACCTCAAATATACTTAATATGAAATAACTATAAATAATTTAAACGCTATTAACTTTTATGACAGAAATTAAATTTTATATTAAAATTATTTATCTTAGTCTAACTGTAATGAAAAAAATGAAAGCATATTTTGTTGCTTGCAGTCATTGTAAAGAACAATAGTTGAATAACTTTTAATTTACATGAATAATCGTATAAAAACATAAAATATACTAAACATATAATACTATCTGCAGTGGGCTGGTGCCCTGCCCGGGGTTTGTTTCCTGCCTTGCGCCCTGTGTTGGCTGGAATTGGCTCCAGCAGACCCCCGTGACGGATGGATATAATACTATTACAATAAATATTAACAATTTTATCTATGTACAAATAAAATACAGTAAAAATTAAAAGGTTATAAAAATACCTTATTTGGTTGACCAATAGTAGATGACATGTCGTAACAAAAAATGGGAGCTCTTGAAAAGCAATCACAATGCTAACGTGAACCACGTGATCGCGGTTTAGACACTTAGTAAAGTGTTTATAAGGATATTTCATTATATTTTATTTACCCCTACTCAAAAATAAATGTTATATTTAGAAAAGTAAGGTAAGTAATAAAGTGTTAGATTAGCCTAAGACTCCTATAACAGTTCAAGCTTCAGGTCAGGTCAGGTCAGGTTGGGGAGCACGCACTGGTATAGTACGTTGCCGCTCCCACCACATGATGAAACAGCTCTGGATCATGGTTGGCAACCACCCAGGCAGACACGCGGTCCGGTCGCACCCTCCAGAAATTGCCTTCTATCTGCCCCAACCAGGTGTTATGTGGGTGTCCCCTTGGCCAGGTCTAGCCACTCAGGTCCTCAACAATGAGGATCCTATGAGCCAGATCTCCCTCTGGGAAATGCGCCACATGGCCGTAGTGCCATAAATGAGGCTCCCTCACAATGCAGGTAATGTGCCTTATTGAGGACTTCGTAGTCGCTCATTCAAAAGTCAAACCAGCACTACCCAAGGATTCTCCAAAGAGACACAGTACCAAAGGAGTCCAGTCTTCACTCCAGTTCACTAGATGGCGTTTATGTCTCGCAACCATATAGCAAGACAGGAAGCACCAGGACTCTAAAGACTTGGAACTTCGTCCTTTGGCATAGATATCGGGAGCACCACACACCCCTTTCCAACGACCCCATGACCCCCCATGCTCTCCCAATCTGTCTACTGACTTCATAGGAAAGGTAGGTAAGTAAACCTCTTGGCACGGTCAACACTCTCTCCGAAGACAGACATACTGCTGATGGCTGTGCCCAAGAGGTCATTAAAGACCTGGATCTTGGTTTTTATCCAGGACACTCACAAGCCCAGACACTCAGACTCCTTGCTCAGTTTCTCGAGCTCCCCGATTAGAGCCTCCATTAACTCCATTCGAGCCTCACAGACAGAGGAGAAGCTCTTCTGTCTGATGTTGCATGTTTTACATATGATGGTAGGATGGAGAAAAGAAAAAAGGGAAGAGATTGCAACTGATCTTGCCATACCTGTTAACTCTTTGTACAGCACTGGCTCCATCAGGCAGCGCATTATTGGCTGCCACAAAAAGAGACGAGTGCGACTGTACTGAGATTTTTCAATTTTTAAATTAACATAGTCCAGTGACAGTGACAGGGGCGCGGACATATGCATGAATGTGCTCAGCAGTGACCAGATGCCTCATCCAGGCCTTGTTCCTTATTTGCTCCCAGCGCTGCTTGGATACACCACAGTCCCCTGTGACCTTGAACTGAATTAAATAGGGTTTTTAATTGTTGACAATTTGTTAAGATTTTCCCTTTAATGATTGTTTTCTGCTCAAGTTTAGTTTTTTCACCCTTTTGCTTACGCTTGAGCACTGTGTCTTTGCCGTTCCTTTTTTTTAAACCAGTTGATTTCTTTGCATTTTCAAACCTGTCTTTAAGTAATTCCAGCAGTAATTCTTATCTTATCATTTTGGCTCATTTCCTTCATTCTGACTTAAGCCCAGATATCCAATCAAGGGGTTAGGAAGTCCAAGCTGAAGCACAAAGTAAACAAGTGTCATGATGATAGTAATTGCAGTGCACACCTTGCTTATTTCCTGGCTTGTGACCTTTGCTTCAGCTGTGGCTTACATCTGTCTTATTGCCTATTAGGTTCACTCAGATTCTCATATTTCTCACCATACATTTGCAGTCTTCATTTTTACTCTCCATCCCAGGGTTCACCTTTTGAGTTCTGTGTCAGACAATGGGTCTGCCTCAAAAGTGTGGCAGGCCAGCGCACACATGATGCATTTCTTTGGACTGTTCACATAGGAGGTGTGCCAAATTCATATGCTTGACCAGAAAATGAACCCGTGCTCAAGAGCTGTGAGGTACAAACAATCACCAGAGGTATCAGATCAGCTCCACAAGTGTATATACTGTATTTCCACACCCCAGGATAATGAACTAATAAACTACGAGCCATCTCACAAAAGCACAATGGATCTCTGAAGCAGTATATTTTCACCCTGAGCTAAACAGGAGACTCCCACGCTCATGTGAGCAAGGGCACACTATTAGCTTTGTACTTCCTGGTGACACCAGCTGAGCTCTCTCTCGTCCACCCCACCCCACAACAGTGCAAATCCTACAACAACACTAAGCAGCCTGTTGTCGATAATGAGATATTTTGCTGTGGACTCACAACATGAGCCAACTCAGTTCACAGGTTCACATGGTGGTAACAGCCAGGGGCCAACTGCAAACCAGCAACATCTGGATTACAACAGCCGTCAGAAGCAGTCTCCTATCAGCGCCTGGAGAACTCCTAGCATTCCATGCTGCAAGAAGACTGCTTCTGTGCCAGGTGTTGTGGTTTCAAGACTGACCACTGACCATTACCACCATGCAAATTTGTGAACTGAGATACTTTGTGGTGGGAGTCCACAGAAATATGTTTCACTACCTATTACAGTGGGATGCAAAAGTTTGGGCAACCTTGTTAATATTCATTATTTTCCTGTATAAATCGTTGGTTGTTACGATAAAAAATGTCAGTTAAATATATCATATAGGAGACACACACAGTTATATTTGAGAAGTGAAATGAAGTTTATTGGATTTACAGAAAGTGTGCAATAATTGCTCAAACAAAATCAGGCAGGTGCATACATTTGGGAACCACAAAAAAGAAATTAAATTAATATTTAGTAGATCCGCCTTTTGCAGAAATTACAGCCTCTAAACGCTTCCTGTAGGTTCCAATGAGAGTCTGGATTGTGGTTGAAGGTATTTTAGACCATTCCTCTTTACAAAACATCTCTAGTTCATTCAGGTTTGATGGCTTCCGAGCATGGACAGCTCTCTTTAACTCACACCACAGATTTTCAATTATATTCAGGTCTGGGGACTGAGATGGCCATTCCAGAACGTTGTACTTGTTCCTCTGCATGAATGCCTTAGTGGATTTTGAGCAGTGTTTCGGGTCGTTGTCTTGTTGAAAGATCCAGCCCCAGCGCAGCTTCAGCTTTGTCACTGATTCCTGGACATTGGTCTCCAGAATCTGCTGATACTGAGTGGAATCCATGCGTCCCTCAACTTTGACAAGATTCCCAGTCCCTGCACTGGCCACACAGCCCCACAGCATGATGGAACCACCACCATATTTTACTGTAGGTAGCAGGTATTTTTCTTGGAATGCTGTGTTCTTTTTCCTCCATGCATAACGCCCCTTGTTATGCCCAAATAACTCAATTTTAGTTTCATCAGTCCACAGCACCTTATTCCAAAATGAAGCTGGCTTGTCCAAATGTGCTTGAGCATACCTCAAGCGACAATGTGTGTGCTGTGGGCGGAGAAAAGGCTTCCTCTGCATCACTCTCGCATACAGCATCTCCTTGTGTAAAGTGCGCCAAATGGTTGAACGATACACAGTGACTCCATCTGCTGCAAGATGATGTTGTAGGTCTTTGGTGCTGGTCTGTGGGTTGACTCTGACTGTTCTCACCATTCGTCGCTTCTGTCTATCCGAAATCTTTCTTGGTCTGCCACTTCGAGCCTTAACTTGAACTGAGCCTGTGGTCTTCCATTTCCTCAATATGTTCCTAACTGTGGAAACAGACAGCTTAAATCTCTGGGACAGCTTTCTGTATCCTTCCCCTAAACCATGATGGTGAACAATCTTTGTCTTCAGGTCATTTGAGAGTTGTTTTGTGACCCCCATGTTGCTACTCTTCAGAGAAAATTAAAGGAGGAGGGAAACTTACAATTGACCCCCTTAAATACTCTTTCTCATTATAGGATTCACCTGTGTATGTAGGTCAGGGGTCACTGAGCTTACCAAGCCAATTTGAGTTCCAATAATTAGTTCTAAAAGTTTTGGAATCAATAAAATGACAATGGTGCCCAAATTTATGCACCTGCCTGATTTTGTTTGAACAATTATTGCACACTTTCTGTAAATCCAATAAACTTCATTTCACTTCTCAAATATCACTGTGTGTGTCTCCTATATGATATATTTAACTGACATTTTTTATCGTAACAACCAACGATTTATACAGGAAAATAATGACTATTAACAAGGTTGCCCAAACTTTTGCATCCCACTGTAAGCATCCACAGATGCATCCACAAGTGAATTCAGTTATTCTGAGAGACCTGTGGGGTTTTGTTTAAAACAGTCAAGAAAGTTTGGATATTTGTGACCATCATTATATTCTACTGGAGTGTCCAGGCTGATGGAAATGAGTTTAGATAGAAGGCAGTTAACTTCATAACATGAAGTGACATTTCCCAGCACAGTCAATCCAATCCAGGATCAAGGATCCTATCCTGTTGTCAAATAAAGCGGGAATAACTTCAGCCCATCACAGGCCCCTCTCACTTAAACAGCAGCAGCCCAGAGAGGGATTCAAGCTGAGGCAGCAAGGCTAACTACTGCACCACCAAGTCATATTTAAGACAACATGGAGCACTTGGCTTAGTTATGCCAACCATGTAGGTGAGCTGAGCCATAAAAAATGTCCCTTCTCGATATTTTATTTATAATCTCAGGCAAAAAAAAAGCATGAGTACTTCTCTTTGGTTTACTAACTCAGATCTTAAAGAACAAACAGTTCCTAAATATAATGCATCCAAACCAACAGGCAAAGCAAAAGCAGTTGGGGAAAAAATACAGTCAGACCCAAATGTCTCTGGGGAGTGTTTTGCTTTGTCATTGATACTTCATTTAAGCACCAAATGTTAGAATTATGATGCTTAAGTAACTGAGGGTCCAAATGTGGTCATTTCTGGGACACCAATGGTACAAAAAATAACACGTGACAAGCAATGCATCTGCATAATGTTATGAAGCACAGAAACAAAAGATAACAACTTTATTTATGTAAATGATGTGAGTGACATGTTAGATTCTGAAAATTCATTTCAGTATTGGGATAAAGTCTCAGTTTAAATGCAAATACAAACTTTACAAAAAAATGAATAACATAATGAGCACATGTAAAGACAAAATAAATTAAAGTAGTCTGAAACTGACTAACATACTGTAAATGTTGCCCAGCAATATCTGTTCATTAATGAATTGTTGAACTATAGCTAGATGACAACAGAGAAGAGGAAAACAAAATCTCCAGTCAGCAGAATTCCTGGAGAAAATAAACCTTTGGGGGGTTCAAAGTCAGAGGCAACAGTCCTGGAGACCTCAGCCAACTGGCCGCATAGCCCCTCCTGGCTTTTTATAGTAGAGTCTGCACTGAGCCTTCTAATCTGACGGCAAAGGATCTTCCCATCCTTTGATTCCAAGGTTCCCAGTGTCTCAGGTGTCTTTCCAAGCTCACGAGACTACAGACGATCAAGGGGAAACTTCTAGCAATGGCTGCCATTCTCCAGCAGCTTCTGATTCTTTTTCTTCCAAAATAAATTGAAATAATTAAAAAACAAAGAGCTGTCATACCAGTTTAAACTGAAGAAATATCAGATCATCCTCAGTTGTCATCTGATGTTCATTTTCCTTCCAAATCTTATGACAGAATGAGCCTTTTCAGTGCATTCCTTCAGATGGACAAAGCATTGCAAAGATGAAGTTTGTATCCATTCAGACTTGGAATTCTCTTGGTTGGAGTCCACGTACCATAGCGGTAGGTGCAGTATGAGAGCGTTAGCCACTCCTTTAAACCAGGCAAGCAGGAGGACAGTAAAATGACAAAAAAAAAACACAAGAAACATGAGATTGTTTGGGTAGAACCTTGAGATTTTAATCATCTCTGGTGTACGCTGTGTGTCTGACTTCAGGCCGTGACCCTTACTTACCATATTGAGCACTTTTGTCGATCAGTGTGAGATGTGTGGCTCTTTCTGTAAATGTTTCTGTGCATACAGTTTATGCCAAAGGCAATGTCTGCTAACAAAGATTATCCTGCACTCCTAATGGAAGGAAATGATGCCAAGTCTTGTATCAATAATATTAAATGTTGTGGATTGGAATATGTCAAGGTAGCAGTTGAGCTGCAAATTAAAACTTGCATGGCGTTTCAACTTCCATGAACCTCCTTATACTCAGTGATAGCAAAATTTGACCAAATTCTCTGTCGTGAGCACCGCCTGATGTGAAGTGTTTCACTCCATTATACACCCCTCTGTGATCCAGCTGATATTTGGACCATCCTCTATATATATTGTGGATGTGTATCATTTTATGTACACTACGTGATGTCTCCTTGTTTGTTTCAACATTGTGTTTATGATGCTTTTCTTTTTTTTTCATCTTTAACACCCCGTCCCTCCTACGTGCCTTGTTACTGATACCTAAGGGTAACCTGGGAGAGGGCCCTGGGTTTCTTCTCCTGCATTTAGCAGATTTATATCTAATGCAATCTGATCCTCTCCTGTTGCTAATTTTATTAAAGAAGAAGTATCAATTTCAATTCTTTATTGTCATATGTATGTAGTACATTTCACATTTATCTACATTTGTTTCAGTTTAAACCAAACATACATGTAATCATAAGCTGCTAATAACAAGACAGAGAATACAAATGAACTTAAATGAGAAATAACATTTACCGAATCAATAAAACAACTTTTAAAACAATAATAACAACACCGGTAACAATAATAATAATGAAGGTGTGTGTTGATTTTATCCCTTACAAAAATATTCATACTAAATCCACTTTTTTACACTATAGGAAATCACTACACAAAATATAAGTATGCCAGTAAATGTATTTAACAATTGTTGAATAGAAAGATCTGTAAAGTTAACAATTTCTGTGGTATGTCATATACAGTAATCCAAAACTTTTATAACATTAACAATTTCAGCAATATGTCACAGTCCTGAATTAAATTAAAATTAATAATTAATCAGTGTATGGGCCCACACACCAGAATGCATTCATTCACAGTACAGGAAGCTTGTAAGCATTGGAGCAGGAAAACGATGAAGGGCATCTTCACTCAACAAGGTGCATTATATAGGACCACCTCATAGGAGGTGAGACACAAAAATAACCAGATTGGTAAAAAAATATATTTATTGATGACTTACAGCGTTCTAAACATTGCCACCTTCTATATACTCCCACTCCTGATCTCTACACCACATCATACATATCTTCCATTGACAGTGCTGGAAGTCTTCATAGATAGATAGATAGATAGATAGATAGATAGATAGATAGATAGATAGATAGATAGATACTTTATTAATCCCAAGGGGAAATTCACATACTCCAGCAGCAGCATACTGATAAGGAACAATATTAAATTAAAGAGTGATAACAATGACGGTATAACAGACAGACAATAGCTTTCTTTAATATTAACGTTTACCCCCCCCGGGTGGAATTGAAGAGTCGCATAGTGTGGGGGAGGAACGATCTCCTCAGTCTGTCAGTGGAGCAGGATGGTGACAGCAGTCTGTCGCTGAATCTGCTTCTCTGTCTGGAGATGATACTGTTCTTGCTCAACAATCTTCAACAGGCTTGCCGTTTCTGTCTTCACGACATCCATTGAAGAAAAATGTGTTCTCTTCAAGTCACTTTTGATTTTTGGGAACAAGTAAAAATCACAGAGAGCTAAATCCAGTGAATAGGGAGGATGTTCGAGGACAGGAATGTTTCTGTCAGTCAAAAACTGCTTTACTGAAAAAGCATTGTGTGCGGGAGCGTTGTCTTGGTGAAGCACCCATCTCCATCTCGACCTGGGCGTTGAACGTCTTCCACATTTTCTTGTCCTTCCTTGAAACGTTTGTGCCATTCAAAAACTTGTGAGTGAGACAAACATTTATCACCATACACTGTTTTTATCATTTCATAAATTTCTGTGGCTGTTTTGTTCAATTTTGTGAGAAATTTGATGTTGATTCTCTGTTCGATTTTTTCACCCGACATTATAGCGGCAACTCTTGTAGCGATTGTTGTACAAATACTGACTGGGCTATTCACAGGATATACCTTGCCAGTCGACGGTTTCAGAGGGAGTGGAGGAGGGGATATAGTTCTATGATTCACGTTCGGCCGACCTCCAGACGGTTTTCCAGGAAAGCCCCAAGCCCAGTCTGGTTATTTTTGTGTCTCACCTCGTATTAACCACCTCATCTGCATGAGACCATCTTAAACAATGCTGAGGCCCATGTTGAGTGAAGAATTCTGCACACCTCAGTAGTGAAGAGTTATATCAGGAGTTCTTCGGAAACGGATAACCTGCCTGTCCCAAACTAGACACTGTGGCATCTTCTGCACATAGCAGGCTTTTCAATAATCTAAATTACAGCAGATTAAAAAACAGAAGCTGTGCATTGATATCTCAGCAAAGTGAACTTAAACTGTAGTTCATGGGAACAGCCAACAAGTTACTTATTTAATAACTTGGATACTGCTGTTAATGCTGTAATGCCAAAGTTTACCATGTTGGCTAGAAAAATTGTTAAACTCTCTTTTTCCTCTTCTATTCATTACTTTATTCACGATTGTATGAGTTCTACTACTCTGTTCTCTTTTTTCCTTCTCACATGCTCTTTTTTTCTCTACCTCTTCCTGTCTCTCCATTTTCAGGAATCAGCAGCTTTCCCCAAAGTCCGCCCATTGCAGCAAGTGATTGGATGCAGCTGCCCCTCTGGCCAATCAAAGACTGGTTTGAAAGACACAAATTGACATGCTTGCTAGCTGCAGGTCTCTCAAATATGCAGAGTAGAGGTCTGTTAAAGGGACCTGCGACAGTCCTAAAATTCAATGAGCTACACATTTGTAATTATTATGTAGAATACTTGTCTCATATATTAGGTGAGCTAAATAAGAATGAATTGCATTGAATTTGGATTAGGTTCAGCACCCAATGTAAGTGTTTTTAGTCACATTTTCTGACCCCCTGCCCAGTGGTTACATATTGGAGCAACTAGGCCTGGAAAATAATAATAATAATAATAATTTTGCCCTTTGTATTGATCATGTGTTATCAGTTTTCAAATAATCTTTTCATTCACTTTTGAAACATTAGACTAATATGAAGTTTTCTTCACACAATGAATTTGTTACCAAGTAGAGTGATGAACAGTTGGACTTTAAGCTCGTTATTTAGGACTAATTAGGTGAATAGGATTGGTGGGCTTTGTTGGGCTGGATGGCGTGTTCATCTCAAAATTGTTCTAATGCTTTATTTATTTCTTTTATGCAATATAGTTTAAGTACAGAAGAATTTTGAGCAGTGCTTGTCTACAACAACAACAACATTTATTTATATAGCACATTTTCATACAAATAATGTAGCTCAAAGTGCTTTACATGATGAAGAAAAGAGAAATAAAAGACAAAGTAAGAATTAGAATAAGACAACACTGATTAACATAGAATAAGAGTAAGGTCCGATGGCTGGGGAGGACAGAAAAAATAAAAAAAAAACTCCAGACGGCTGGAGAGAAAAAATAGAATCTGCAGGGGTACTAGGCCACGGGACCGCCCAGTCCCCTCTGGGCATTTTACCTAACATAAATGAAACAGTCCTCTTTGTATTTAGGGTTCTCTTGGAAGGACTTGATGATGGTGGTCATGTAGACTTCTGGCTTTTAATCCATCAATGTAGGACATCACGGTCTATCTCTATTCACTTAACTTTTGCAATATATCATCCAGTTGAATTCGGAAGTAATACTGTTGGTTTATTCCATGCATTTATAATTTTCTGTGTGAAAAAAAAAATCTTTCCAACATTTGTGCAAACTATTCCTTAAACCAGCTTCCATCTGTTCCCCCATGCTCTTACTGATAAACTCATTTTAAAGTAACAGCTGGGACCCACTGTATTCATTTGTTTCAGAATTCTGAACACTTCCATTTAAGATACTATACTTCATTTTTAATTAGTACAATGCAATGCTTATTTTTGGCCCCTCTGCTATTCCCACTCACTCCCCCTAGTAAAATATCAAAGGCTGCCTTGAAGACTAGAAAAATAAAGCTGTAACAAAAACAGTTGCAATTTTTGGTAAAACAGCAGAATGAATTTTATTTTTTTCAAAATCATAAAATATAGTAAATTTGTAAATCACGGCAAAAAAATGGTTATTCAGTGTTCTTCCAGTTAAGCAGACTGTGGGGTTGCAATTTAACACCAGTGACTACCTCAGAAAGGCCCAGATACACCGGTGCAGGAGAGGAATGGAGTCTATTATAATATTGATGGCCCTGTGATGCCCAGGTTACCCTCAGCCTTGGCATCTCCTTGAACCTGTGTTATCAATGGCCACGACCGGGATGGACAAAGGCAATGAGAACACACAGCCACAAGATCGGTGCATCAAAGTGCATTGTGTGGCTTATTACAAAGAGCAGGTGTCAAATGAATAAATCCAGCATCATTTCAAATGAACAATAAATAAATGAGTAAATGAGCAAAATCGGTTAGTCAATACTGTAATAAATCCAGGAATAGAATCACAGGAATAAAACCAGGTTGCTTTTCTCTGTTCCCTGAGCCTTTGTGCTTTTCATTCTCTTCAAGCTAAGACACCCGCTAGTGCCGCCTACCTTTAAAACGGTGACCAGCCGCGGTGGATTGGACACCCAAGTCACTCTCCGTCGTCCCACCACCATCACTCTGATGATCCCTTGAAGCCCCTTGGTGACTCCTGTTCCCTGGATGCTCAGCAGGAGTGACCCAATCCCAAGAGTGATGTTCCTCTTGCTCATTAAGGGGACAACTCCCAACCTCCATGCCTCCTTTACTGTCTTTTATACCTGCTTACTCTCTCAATCTTACCTTCTGGGAGTGACTCTTAGAGGACTAGCAGCACTGGTAAAGAATCAAATATCAAAAATATTATATTCACAGTCAGCAATATTGAAATAGCATAAAACGACATGCCTATAATATCAATCCACATTTATTTGAAATTTTGCAAAAAGGAATAATTTTGAGCCCTCGTATCGCATTAGGGGATGAACCACCACGGTCGGTTGATATGGCATGCACAACTTCAGGTCCTGTTGATCAGCTGAAGACACCTATTGGTTTGCTCTTTATCATAAGGGTGTAAATTCCTGCACAACTTCCTCTCTTAAAATGACGACTTTTTGGGAAAACAAGGCCAAAAATAGGGGAGAACCCTAAAAGGCTTGATGTCAAGACAAGTCAACTGGTATATCATATGTGAGGGTTTTCTTGTACTGGTGAGTCATGGGGCATTGAACAAACAAAAAAAATATTGTAGTGCTTTCAAAGTGTTCCTAAGTAAATCTTAATAACACAATAAGATTCTCAGACCTGCTTAATCCAAGTCAGAGTTGGAGATGACCACAGAGTATTTTGGCAGCATTGAGAACAATCAGAAAACAGTTCTTCACAGGTCTGTCCATTGTAGGCCCCCCTCACATACACACATACTCAAGTGGGGTCCAATCTGGAGCTGCATGTCTTTAAGGATGAGGGAGAAAAACCAGATGATTCAGAGAAACACCCACAAAGACAACACAAAAACATACAAAATCCAAGACAAGACATGTCGATTCCATACCAGGATGGTGGATGTGTGAGGCAGCAGCAGCACTAACCACTGCACCGCCATTCCTCCCAAATTCAAGAATGAAAAGCAACACTTTCTGTCAGGCTGATGGCAGCTCTTGAGCTGGATATGTGTGAGGATGCACTCAGGTCAGTCCACTGGGGTGTTTGCACCCTTGGCTGCTTGGACAGCTCTGGCCCTCTTTGACTCTGATATGGACATGTGGATCTTGAAAGTGTTCAGCAACATCGGATGCACTAATTTAATTTTCCAAATAGTTCTAGCAAATGAAGCATTCTTCCTTCTAAAAAATAATTTTCCTTAAATGCAATTAATCACATTTTTTGTCATGTTTGGGCTTCTGAGTAGCATAGAAAATCTTGAACTTGAAGAAATACAGCTTTATTAAGCACACAGCAAACTCGACATCTTCTTAGTGGTTCTGCTCCAATGGCAGATTCTCTGGATTAAAAGAATTCAAACGCATCTTCTTTGGAGGCATCAAGGTGAGGGGAGGCAGGAGCTGAGCCTCCGCATCGTCTGGAAGGCAGAACAAACCTGTCAGGTGAAAGAACAGAGTAGTGAGTAAGTAACCCAACTTTAAATCTTTCTTGAGTTCACACCCTGCAGCTCAGATATCTGCAGTTGATCCCGCATGGCTGAATTCCTAGATATCTGAAGGGTGTGTTTTCTCTATTCTTGAACCAACTCTAAAAACCACAAGCTAAGCCTGACTCGCCACAATTTCCGTTCATTCCTTCTTCAACCTACTTGATCCCATTGTAGGGTGTTCAGGAGACAGAGACAGAGGAGACAGCACTGAGCACAAGGCAGGCCACTCTTACTGATACTGGGCACCATTATGGAGTCCCCAGTTAACCTATCCAGAATGCCTTTGTGATGCTGGAGGTAAACTGGAGAAGAAATTACGCAAACTGAGAAGGAGAACACATAGACTTCATACAGACAGTGACTCCTGCACCACTGTGCTGCCACCTAATCATTGTAACGAAGGTGCTATATAAGCGCCTAACCCAACACAGATAGACACAGAGGCCCGTATGAAACAACACACAACTTTATTTTTCTTCACCCATGGGCGCACGTCTTCCCCGTGACCCACAGGCAATACACAGTCCAAAAGCACCAAACTAACACAGCAACAGTTTTCTCCCTTTTACCACCACTCCTCCTCAAGCTTAGTCCTCCTCCTCCCGACTCTGGCCATTGAGTGGTGGTGGCTGGCCCTTTTTAAAGCCCACCCGGAAGCGTTCCAGGTGCTTGACCACCTGGTCCTAATTGCACTTCCGGGTGGGGCTGAATATTCGTCCAGCCATGCTGCTGACTCCATGCAACTCCCCCTAGCGGCCATCCGAGCCCCCAACCAGGCTGTGGAGGACTCCATCTCCCGTGGAGCCATGCGACAGGCTGGGGGATCACCGTCCACCAGGGAGGCTGCCACCAAGCGTCCTGGGGGAGGTATTGAGCTGCCCATGGTTGCTCCCCCGGAACAGATGCAGCAGGGGCGTCCCTATCGGGCATGGGACCCGGCTGTCCGCCACATCATCTATAACATTACAACCCCAGACCCTTCTATTTCCAGTTTAGTGTCATTTGTAATCTATCTTAGTAGCATAAGCCAGTCACCATCCCTGCACAGAGTGACAGGCCCTCACAGATAAATATGACTTACAATATATAATATCTTACAATCTCTAAGCTGCTTTAACCAAGTCAGGGTCACATGGCCTAATTAAATATTTTTATTGTTCATTTTTTTAAAATATACGCCAGCATGCAGAATAATGATTTATTTTAAAACCAAAGGAGAGAGAGTTACCATAAAAATGTAGAAGAACAATCCAGGACTAATTTAGGTATGGAAATTCAAAAATGAACTTGAATTTTCTGAGTTTATTTTAGGCTGGTGAAGCTTTCTTTTTGAGGTATGATTATCCAAAAATTAGCTCTCCTTTTGTCAAGGCTGTCTCCCTTTTGAAAAGTGAAAAGAAGAGAAAAATTATACCGGATCATTAAAAACTGAATTGCTTTTTTTCCCTTTTTGACAAGACTGACTCTGAATTCTGCGGCTAAGCCCTCCCTCTTGCGCTGCGTTCCCCGGATAATTGTTCAGCATGACAGATCACCGTCCCCCACTGCCAAGACCCCCTGGCCATCACTGTGTCAGGTGTTATCAGCGACCTTTCACATTGTTCCTGGAAGCATTGACTGTAGGAAATGCCCTATCCTGGTGAGTCCTTATCACTGACAGGCATGATGATTTCCCCAGGGCCGGAGGGGGTTAAATGACGGGTTTTTGGAGGCGCCAATCCAGTCTTTGCATCTTATGAAGGCTGAGGAATGTTAGCAGGCTTCACTGAGAGAAGTGGTTGATGTTCCTGCTAGCAGCATGTGATAGGACCCTGGGCCATGGAGATTGAATGTTTTTTTTAATCTGTCAGATGTTACATGAAGCATGATTAATTATGATTTATGGATGAACAGTATGCATGTAATTGTGATAAAATTCTACTAGGAGGCTCAGCCAGGGAATAAAGAGCCAAGGGGTGAGAGATTTACTGGAGGAGAATGACAACAATGGTAGAAGGATGAGATCGAACAGTTTGTTGGTGACTGATGGTTACGAAGAAAAATAAAAGAATACCAAAAAACACCTGGAAGACATTCTCTGTGCTAGAGAAAGGCTGCCAGGAACTGTGGCTTAATCTGGCTGATGTGCCTGAGCTCATGAACGAGTCCTAACCATTCAAGAGGCTGTAGGACTTGTGCTTTTGAGATTGATGAGTAGTCCGAACTCCCAACAAATGGACTAGGATATCTAGAATCACACTGGGGGGCATCGTAGAGCATGGCAGTGAAAAATCTGGTGTTTAATGTCAGGGCTGACCCTTTAACCTACATTTTAGGACCTCAATTGTTAGTCATGGGAAAGGTTGTTAGATGGTCCTCTCCTAACACGTCACCATCAAAATGAGAGTGTGTTTATTGGGCTATCTCTATGTGCATCAGTAATCACTGTCTGAAGCATCATAGGTAATGTTCCATGTTGCCTGAAACATTAGATAGCCTTGCCTGCTCTTAGACAAGAGGTTTGTATTCAAGGGCTTTTGAGTATTTAGGTTAGGTCTTTCAATTTATCCATACAGTCGGGTTCATAAGTATTTGAACAGTGACACATTATTAATCATTTTTGCTTAAATGTAGACTTTCAGCTTTAATTTAAGGGGTTTACCCGAAATTATCTTTTGAGCCTTTGTGGTAATGCAGCCCCCCTGTACACAGCAAACACAACACCAATATCCAAAACACACACGTTTAATTATCTTTTCTTTGAACACCACACAATGCACACAACAGCCTCTATCTTTCCTTCTTCTTTTGTCACCCTCACTCCTCCTCTCGCAAGCTCTGTCTCCTTCCTCCCGACTCTGGCTTGTCCAACGGAGTGAAGCGGCCCCTTTTATCATGCCCTGGATGTGCTCCAGGTGGTCCGTTATGACCTTCCGGCGGCACTACCTGGTGTGGCTGAAGTGCCACATGAACGCCTGTAAACACTCCGGGCATGTCTGGAATTCCTTCTGGCAGTACTTTCGGGTGTGGCGGAAGTGCTGTACTCCAAGGCTCCACGATGTTCCAGGCGCCCCCTTGTGGTGGCCCCAATAGGGTTCAGCTCCCATGCTCTGATCCCGTGGCCCCCATACAGACCAGAGCGGCTGCCCTCTTGTGTCCCAGTGGAGGTATGGTCCCTCTCCTGGTTCCTCAAGGAGTCCCGGCTGGGCATAACCCCCAGCCGTCAGCCATACCTTTTAGGAATGACAGCCATTTTTCTGGATAGCCCTGTCTCCCCATTTCCAGGGGCTTAAAAGTATTTGGACAGTTGACTGTGAAGCTGTTCCATAGCCAGGTGTGAGCAGGTCCCTCATTATGTCATTAACTATTAAGCAGGTAGGAGGTCTGGAGTTGATTCCAAGTGTGGAATTTGCATTTAGAAGCTGTCACTGTGAATTTGCAGTACAAGATCCAAAGAGCTGTCCATGTAAGTAAAAACAGGCTATCATTAGTCAGAGAAAGCACAACAAACCCTTTAGAGAGACAGCAGAAACAAGATGAGTGGTCAAATCAACCATGTGGTACATTCTTAAAAAGAAGGAACACACTGGTGAGCACAGCAACACCAGAAGGTCTGGAAAACCACAGTAGGTAACTGTGCTGGATGACTTCAGAATTCTGTCCTTGATGAAGAAGAACCCCTTCACAACATTTAACCAAACCAAGAACACTCTCCGGGATGTAGACCTGTCAATGCCAAAGTCTACAATCAAGAGAAGTCTTCATGAAAGTAAAGACAGAGGATTTACCACAAGGTGCAAAAAACTGGTAAACCTCAAGCATAGGAAGGACAGATTAGACTTTGCCAGAAAAGATTTTGTAAAAGCCTATCCACTTCTGAAACAATTTTCTTTGAACAAAGGAAACTAAGATCAATATGTACCAGAATGCAGAAAAGAGAGGAGCATGGAGAAGAGAGGAAATGGCTCATGATCCGATGAATACCACATCATCTGTGAAACATAGTGGAGACAGTCTTATGGCCTCATCAAGCATGGTGTGCCAATGAAAGTCAGTCACTAGTGTTTATTAATGATATAACTGCTAACAGTTATCAGCAGGATAAATTCTGAAGTGCATATACAGTAGATCTATACTCTCTGCTCCGATTCAGATAAATGCTGCAAAACTGATATGACAACACTGTACAGTACAGACGGACAACGTGCCAAAACATACTGTGACAGCAAACCAAGTGATTTTCAAGGCAAAGAAGTGGAATATTCTTCAGTGGCCAAGTCAATCACCTGACCTCAACCCAATTGGACAATTTATGGCAGAAAGTCCAATGAACAAGCAGCACCTGACAAGACAAATGGCCTGCAAAGTATCACTAGGGTGGAAATTCAGCACTTGGAGATGCCCATGGGTCGCAGACTTCAGGTAGTCATTGTGTGAAAAGGACTTTCATCCAAATATTGAAAATGATCATTATATTTGTGATTATGTTAACTTGTCCAAATACTTTTGAGCCCCTGAAAATAGGAGGACCATTTATAAAAATGTCTATCTTTTCTAAACAATATTTTTGTTAAACCCTTTGAATTAAAGCTGAAAGTATATATTTCAATTACAAAAAGATTGCTTTGTTTCATATCCATTGTGATGGTTTACAATTATGAAAATTGTGTCACTGTCCAAATACTTATGGACCTGACTGTAACTAGATAACCCATCCACAAGTTCACAGTTGTTGAAAGATCTATATACTTTCTCAAAATCTGCCTCAGCTGCCATCTCCTTTATTGTCCAACATGAATATTCTCACAAGGAGTGCTCGTGATAGATTAAGATGGCCTGTTCAGAAGGACTTCTGTGTGTCCTCTTGTTTTAGGAAACCACACACTAGTGGAGCCAGGGACTAGCAGAGCCACCCCGATGGCAACAGATAAGCTGTCAAAGAGATTCTGGGTATCAAAAATGCAGCTCCAGCTGGGACAATCAAAACACAACAGCATATGGTGGCCTTCCCACTTTTATGGTGACCCCTGACCCTTAGTCATGCGATCCTTCTCCGTGAGAGGGCATAAAGGCTGCTTCTTACCAGCATCTCATTGAGCTTTAACACGGGAGAAAAACCACAAAGGCTTGCTGGCAGAGCCATTTAGAGATGAACAGCCAATAAAGTTGACCCAGCAGTGAGCAGGGGGCATCTGCTGACTATCAAGACCTCAGGGGATGCTCACACAGATATATATTTTTCTGTATGTGCTTAAATCTATGTAAATGTCTGCCTACTTACACTGATCTTTCTGTTAAGAAAATATAGACCTTCAGCTTAAAGACCCTATCGGTTGTGTTTGTCAAGAATCATTACTTTCAAAGTAAGAAAGAGTAATAATGAAAAAGCTGTTTCAGTAAGAAATTTGAAAGAGAAAGCATTAAAAAGTACTACATTCACAAAATACTTTAAAAATCACACTGCAAAGGATTAATGTGAGAGCCAAGTTGGCAGTCCGAACTCTATGTCCCCCATCATGCCTGGCACTGCTTAGATGAAATGTGATGGAGCATGAAGCGGAAGAATGCAGCTAGATGAAATTTAACACAATGATAAAGACTGGGCAGCATGTTGGCACAGCAGGTGATGATGCCACGTCAAAACCCTGGTACTTTGAATTGGTTCCCAGCTGAGGGGCCTTCTGCATAGAGTTTACATGTTGTTCACCCTCAACACAGGGGTCTCCAGGGGGCCAAAGGAGTCAAAAGGCATGTGGTCAGATGGACTGGCTATGAGTGAGTATGAAGATTTTTGTGAGAATGTCCAGAATCAGCATCATCTGCCATCTCCTATATTGTCCAACCCGGATATCCTCACAAAGAGTGCTAGTGATGGATTAAGATGGCCTGTTCAGAAGGACTCCTGTGTCTCCTTGTTTTAGTAAACCACACACTAGTGGAGCCAGGCAACAAATAAGATGTCAAAGAGCTTCTGGGTATCAGACATGCAGCTCCAGCTGGGACAATCAAAACTCAACAGCATATGGTGGCCTGGCCACTTTTATGGTGATCCTTGACCCTTAGGGGTGTTTTTATTTGGGGTTGGTCTATGTTGGGATAGGTTCCAGTAGGCATTTACTGGAAAGGAAGGAGGATGGGTGCTATAATGAAATGAACACCTTTATATCCCTCCATGTGATTAATAAAGAGCAAGTGGTCTGTACTATTAAACTAGCAGGTGCCCATGACTCTAATAAACATTCAAGAGAATGCCTCCCAGAAAAGACTCACATAACAGAAACACACAATTTGCTCTTATAATGTTGAATAGGAAAATAGGGAAACACATTTAAAAATTACCATTTACCTACTTATTTTTAGAGGCAAATAAATTTTACCAAAACTCAAAGTGAACTCCAGAAGTAGTTTCAGAATTTAAATCAATGTGACACAATGTTACAAGTCTAGGACCTTCTCATCTGTGTGTTATTATCTTCTGTTCTGTTGTGGAATCACACCATAATCTGCCCCAGTTTGCACATTTGCTGTGATGTGTATGTTCTTTTAGCGAGCTTTCAGAAACTGGGAGATGCTTGTAAACAAAACGAAAAAAAAGGATATAAACCGTAACAAAACCAAAGCCCAGTACAAGAGACAATAATCGTGGTTAGGAGAACAAGAGGGTCAAAACGGAAGGAACACACGAGAACAGAGCACAAAGATAAACTGTGAATACTTCATAGATTTGGTATTTGCAGATTGGATTACGATTTGCACTCAGAGCTATCCATTTATCCTGTTGTGTCAATTACCCATGGGTCCTGACCTCAGAGGCCACGCCCCAAGAAATGCTGGAAGAGGACCTAACAATGGAAACAAACACTGGTGGCATTTGAGGACCCAAATTCATACCAAATCATGACAGTGTAAGCCAAAGGTTCTCCTCTGGCTTATGGTTAAATTCCCTTTCTTATGTCTAGTTTGTTCATTTTTTTATTCTTTGATTATCATTGTTTATTTTAATATTGTTGTTTATTTTTGTTATTATTTGCCTAATTATGCATTTTATGTCAGTTGTGTTTATTATGTAGTTTTTATGTATAGAAGTATGGCCTGTCTTGTTCCTTGTGTTTTGTGAGTGTTCCCCAAGAGAAGAGCCCCCTGTCAATCTCTGTTGATTGACTACTCCCAGTCCTATAAAGGTTCATGGGAATTGCAGTCCCTCTGCGGTACACTGTGTATGCTTGGTGGTCAGTGGGGTTTTCTCTGTTTTGCTATTTCTGGTATTTACTGTTGATTTTTCAACTCCTTGCTTCTGTTTTTGGGGTTTTGATTTCTGGATAATGTTTTGGGACTTTTTTGCTTAGAATTGTCTTAATGGAAACCCCTTTTTCCTCAGTCTCACTCTTTTGAGCATTTTGTTATTTTGTTTTCAATTTTTGTTAATACATGCTCAATTTATAGAGAATTTGTATTCCTTTGCTCTGCACTAGCCAGGTATTGACAGTTCTCCCCTTCTTAGTGGGGTATTTTGTATTCATTTTGGGATATTTCAAAGCACATTTTTGAACTTTAAGAGTTCACACAATTTAGCCCAGTGTAGGCCCAAGCCACTTGCTCAAGTGCAATGTAGGCTGCCTTTTGGCACATCTCCTATGGTCAGGTTGGTGAAAACCAGGCCTGATTCCTGGGTTATTTTTGAAGTTCTTACACCCCTTTGGCTATTTTGGGTTAGTGCATCACAACATTTGCACTGTGGTAACTGGAAGTGACCAGTTGGAAACCTAAATTGTCTAGATAACAAAGGCCCACAGAACATGAGAACATAAGAAGTATGACAAACAAGAAGATATCCTTCAGTCCATTAAGCTTGTTTGGTTAGCTAAGTGGTCTCAATAGATCATCAATATGCTTCATAAGGTTGTCAAGTATTCTGCTTCAATTACATGTCTTGGTAGTTTGTTCCAGGTTCTCACAAATCTGATTTCAGTCCTTAATGCACTTCCCCTTAATTTCCTCTGGTGTCCTTGGGTATGTGATTCACAGTTAACCTGAAGGAATTCTGCTGGATCTACTTTATCAGTGCCTTTGAGGATTTTGAAGACATGGATTAGGTCCCCATGAATTCTCCTCTGCTCGAGTCTAAAGAAGTTTAATTTTCTCAGTCTGTCAGAGTACACCATGTCCTGAAGCTTTGGAATGCACTTGGTTGTTCTCTTCTGCGGACCTTCAGCAGCTGATCAGAACTGCACACAATACTCTAGATATGGTGTCACTAGTGTATTATATAGTCTGAGTGTAATGGCCCGTGATTTATATTCAAAACTTTTAACAATATAACCTAACCTGCTTCTGCACATTGTTCAACTAATGGAAGTATTGCATCAACATAAACCCCAAAGTCCTTTTCAGAGGCTGCTTCCATTAGGACATTGTCTCCCATCCTGTATTCATAATTAACGTTCTTTTTGCCCCATAGAGCACTTTGCACTTTTCTACATTAACCTGCATTTTCAAAGAGTTCACCTAGTTCTGAAGCTTGTCCAAGTCTTTCTGAATTGTTTTTGATGTATCCTCAGTGACTGCCATTGGTTCAGTTTTAGTACAAATTTCACAAGTTTATACCAGAATCTATGTTACAAATATAAATCAGAAAAAGTAATAGTCCAAGGATAGACCCCTGAGGGAAACTTGCAATTCTCCCTGCTCCTTCACAGTATTGGAGAACTATACTGTAAGCACTGTAAGTGTAGGACACTCCGGTGATGTCAGCTCAGTTTTCTCTCTCACTCAGCCACCATGTTTGGCGCAGCACAGCTACATTCCACCCGTCCAGAGCATAAATCCTGTCGACTACACCAAATGTTTTGCCATGGAATCACACTACTATCCATCCCAGTAGTGAACCATGAACCTGCAACATGTTACATCCAGACCCACTATCATTCACTATTTTCTATTATTTATTTCATTTTTATTATTCTATTTTAATACTATTTTGCTTTTTCAATTTCCATACTTTGCCTTTTTATCTATAAGTTCAGTGATTGAAGTAATAAAGTTGATACAAGGCACCTGGTGTGGAGAAATTGCACCTTTCTTTTCAACAGGTTTAGCAGGCTGAGGGAAGACATCCACAACAGAGTGCCTCATGGTTAGGAGTAATGCATTGTTGGTTGGTAAATGTCATTAGCCAAAGTGTATCAGTTTACATGTGTCCAGGTTATTCTTAGGGACCAAGGCAACCTTTTGAGCAAGGTTATATTCAGGGACACCATGAGGGTTTGTCATCCTCTATGTATCTATGAGGTGTTATGGGTCCACAGCTCACTGAGCAAAAGCCGTTTTTTTTTAAATAAATAATCACCGCACTTGCGCCGGCTTAGTGAGGGGGCGTGGTGGCCATGGCAAGCCACAGGGCGATTTGCGGTGTGGGCGTTTCTCACCGAGTGCACAGGTGAGGAACTGCCCACATCCGTGATTGTTTCCGTGGCTAATGTGCTGCAGCTGCTATGGCCCCTCGCAATATAAAAGAAGCGCGAGTCGGTTCGGAGAGAAAAGGAAAAAGAACGAGAAAAAAGGAAAAGAGGACGGAGGTTATAGGGAGCGAGGAAGCAAATAGGTGCGAGAGAGAGACACACACAGAGCGTATGGGTGAGCGAGCGAACGAACGCTCGCGGGCAGCTGCGAGGAAGCCAGGGTGTTGGGCCTACACCCAGGAGTTGGAGTTGGTAGTCGCTCCCACTGAGCGATCAGGTAGCGGGAGTGACCAGGGAAAGGTGACTGGCCGCGGAAGGCCGGAAAGGCAGTGGAAGTCGGGAGGCTTGGTTGTGGATTACCCAACGTGAGCGTCCTGGCCGTTGGATATGGACCAAGTCTTGGGATTGGGATGAGTACCATCCCAAAGCCAGGGATCGGGAGGTCTCCAGTCTCGTGTGAAAGTGATATGGAAAAGGGCAGCTGCAGAGAGCGTCTCGCCTGCTGCAAAGCCTAGTCGGGAGAAGCAGGTGAGACGCCAGCATAGAAGAGCAACCAGGCTTGTCATTGTTGTTGTTTTTAAAGACTGCTTCCTGTATGAACGTTTTAACCTCGATTTTAAAGGATTGTTTTTTCTATTGTTTTTTTTTAAACCTCCACGTTTTTCTTTTATTGGATTATTTATTGAAGAACTTTGAACTGCACAGCACTATTTATTTGAACACTGTTTGTTTTTTGATTGTCTTTTTAATAAAAGCACTTTTGCACATCTTTACCATCCCCTTGCTCAATTGTTATTGCCTCAACTGTCTAGCTCATCTCGGTTATAACTATCGACGGTGTTGGGTTCAAGGGCTTCTAAACTATGATGGGAGCGTGGAGCCGAACCCACATCGTCACAATCTAGGCTATTGGAATTGACCAAGGTAGCCTTTAGATCTAGGTTATATCTTGGAACACCTTTGTGTTGTTCATGCCAAAGCTAGCGTATCCCTATGTGGAGTAATGGGGAGTGATAGGTGGTGCAGGCATCACTTATAATCAGCGCTTAAGTGGATAGGATGTGTATGTGTTAAGGTTAGGGTATGACAGTATTCTATACATTAGTAGGTCCGATTAACTCCAAGGTAATACAACTTTAATTACTGGTATAGTCAAATTTTTACAGTATTATGCAATGTTGTCAAGTGCTTTATCAGCGTCTTAGAATCAAAACAAAGGTCAAATAATAATGACAAAATTAGAAATAACACTAAATAAAACCCACATAATGATAATGAACATGTGTAGACCCTGACACTCACAGAAGATGGAGCAGGTTGGCCCATAAGGACAGGACCTGAGCAGACTCAGGAATGATTAAGGGATAACGGTATATCCTCAAGCTGTGCCTATTCTGCCCACTGCAATGGCAATCGGACAGACTGAAAGATCATGAAGTGGAGTGTTTGCCCTTTCAATCAGATGCAGATAATTTGTAGATTCTTTACATACAGGGATGTCAAACTCCCCAAAATCATTCTTTTGAAATAAAGTTGAAAATGCATTAATAACCAAATAACCATTAATAACTACAGATGCAGTGGAAATGAATGGTGAACGTTAAAGTTAATTTTGTCAGACAATTGTATATTTCACTTTTATATTCTGTCTCCGAGACACTTTTTCAACCACTGGACAAGAAAGCATAGCTTGGCAGCAGATGGGAGAAACAGAATCATTGGAGTCTAATCCTGGGGTTGGATTTGCTCCATCACTTCATATAACCCTCAGCACCTCAGTCTTGGACTCTCGCCTGGATGGTTTTGTCCATGCTGTGAGGCCAGCTAATAGAAGTCTGTTGGACATTTATTTTATGTAATAAAGGTGGATTAGATGACATTGTGTTTAGGATTGCTAACTTGAAGATCTATGAATGGTACTTGAATTCATTTCCTGGACCTTATTGTCCATTCTCCTTTGGAGTTTTCTCTGGCTTACCTGCACCTTCCAGAGTCACAAAGAAAGATTTGCCCGGTGTTATTGTGTTCTGTGATGAACCGTTATCTCATATTGGGCTGTTTTGTTAATTCTGTTCATTATGGGATGGGCTCTGGCCCCCCTGATCCTAGAGGATGTGAGATTTAGAAAGAAGACAGTGGACTATTTGAGTTCAGAAAATAAATATATGGATGAAGAAGTTTTTTTGTGTTGTTTCTGCTGAGGGCTTGCATCATGGTATAAAATTTTGTTAATCTCCAGCATCATAGGCTATCATGATTTATTTAATTTTTCAAGAAAAATAAATATACTTTTCTTGGCAGTATTTTGTGGTTAACTGAAGATTTTTAAGTTCGGGGAACCCACGCAGGTTATTAGTTTCTCATTTCTTCACTACAGGAAAAAGCTGAGATTTATATATTTTTTGTATAATGCACCACCATTTTGTTTTCCTTGGAATGCAACCATTTTTGTGGTTTGTTGCTATGATGTGATGAGCTTTGGAGAGGGCTCAGGTGGTGTTGTAAATGTAGAGCTTTATAAACCTGTGCCATCTGTTTGCAGGTATTCCATAAACAGGAAAGAAAATCTTTGTGAATGTGAAAAATATTTCATTTTCTTCAGGTAAACAACTTAGTCCTCTGTTCCTTTGATTCTGATTCTTGCTTCACATGTTGGGTTTTGTCACACTTTCCTTTAACCTTTTTGGTTTTGATCCCTGCTTGTTCCATGATTTCATATTCATCTGATGACCTTTAACTGTTGCCTTTTGCCTGCCATCTTCCATCTTGTGGCAGAACAGTAGGCCAGCCTTTTCCATGTGTTGCAAAGAATCATCCATTCATTGATTTTTCAACCCACTTAATTCAGTTTAGGGATGCTAAGGGTAGTCAGTCACATTAGCACTCTGCATACCAGAAAATATACTAATAACATTCTTATACCCGCCTAATCCAATTCAGGGCCACAGCTACTATAACATTAGACATAAAGCAGGAAATGTCACTGCCAGTCCATCACAGGCCCACTTACACACTTGGGACATAACCTTCCCATTGGTGATATGGCAAGAAAATCTACACAGACACACTGCACTCAGTGAAAAATGCTATACAAAAATAAACTGAATTTAATTAAACACCCAAACAGCATGCAGATGATGACCAGATGAAGAATTTGAACCCAGGATGCTGGATTCATGAGGCAGGACTGCTGGCCATTGTACCACTATATTATTGGACAGTGCTTTATACTCCACCTAAAAATGATATTTTTTATATGTTACTTATCCCATGTAGTTTGTAGTGATGGCAGTGAAAAAGTTTTAATCTCATGTTTTCTGGCAAAACAGAAAGAAAAAAGTTTATGACATAATAGGACCCAATAGTGATCAATGCTGTACAATGGCAAACGATGTGAAACAAGAAAAGAAAATCTCACTCTCTCTTATGTGACTCTCTTATTGGAGTCACATAATCCAAATATCATATACCCAGTTGTATGGTCAAAGTGAGCAAAACGTGAATTTTTTGCTAAAATATTGTTAAACACTTTGAGGTGCCAAGGAGGAAAACGTTAGTCATATGAAGAGTTGAGATACCAGCCAGTAATCCCAATAAATTGTAATTTTGGAAAAAGTTGAAAAGAAATAGGACACATGGGTCGAAAAAGTGGCTTCAAGTGGCTGTAGAGAGTGCTCTGTCCTCTGCAACAGCTGGCCCCTGATTGAATGCCGACTTCCGATAGCTTCAGGGTTTATATATGGGCAGCCTGGAAGGGGCGGGGCCTCTGCGGAAAAGCAGAACAGCTTCAGAACTGTGAGTGAAAAAGGAGAATTATTTATGACAATGCCTCCACTTTGATCAAGATGGTATCATTTACATTCTAGGAGCCCTAAAGATGATGTGCACAACAACACGCACTTCTTCTGGAAAAGTCAGCACACATCACAAACAAATACAAGACTTTTCACCTGAAGATCTCCCCTTCATTTATTGGTCAAGCTTCCAATCTTAGGC
Source organism: Polypterus bichir lapradei (assembly GCA_026402145.1). Lineage (NCBI taxonomy): Eukaryota > Metazoa > Chordata > Cladistia > Polypteriformes > Polypteridae > Polypterus > Polypterus bichir. The sequence goes on from JANRMT010062856.1 coordinate 111,428,532, forward strand.
ACAGCCATCAGCAGTGTGTGTGTCTGCGGAGAGAGTGTTGACCTTGTCGAGAGGTTTACTTACCTCGGCAGTGATATTCATGTCTCTGATGACTCTTCCTATGAAGTCAGTAGACGGACTAGGAGAGCATGGTGGATCATGAAGTCCCTGGAAAGGGGTGTGTGGTGCTCCCGATATCTATGCAAAAGGACAAAGATCCAAGTCTTTAGAGTCCTGGTGCTTCTTGTTTTGCTATATGGTTGTGAGACATGGACGCTATCCAGTGACCTGAGACTAAGACTGGACACCTTTGGTACTGTGTCTCTCCGGAGAATCCTTGGGTACCGCTGGTTTGACTTTGTGTCGAATGAGCTGTTGCTCATGGAGTCCTGAATGAGGCACATTACCTGCATTGTGAGGGAGTGTCAGTTATGGCCCTATGGCCATGTGGCGTGATTCCCTGAGGGTGATCCAGCTCATAAGATCCTTTTTGTTGGGGACCCGAGTGGCTGGACCAGGCCAAGGGGTCGCCCACGTAACACCTGGCTGTGGCAGGTAGAGGGTCATTTCTGGATGGTGGGACAGGACCGCATGTCTGCCTGGGGGGTTGCAAATCGGGATCCCGAGCTGTTTTGTCGTGTGGTGGATACGGCAACACACTATACCAGTGCATGCTCCCCAACTTGACTTGACTTCCAATCTTTAATTCAGAAACGCTGTTTCCTGTTTATGATTTGGACTGATTTTTCCGGAAGTTTATATTTAGCAATGTTATAGCAAAAAAATGAATGTGTTTTACACATTTTGAGCATATGACTGGATAGATGATATGTGTATTACGGGACACGAGAAACGTGAGATTTTCTTTTCTTTCCTCCGCAGCTGTTTTTCACATTATTTTCAGTTGATCGCTATTGGCTTCTATTATATCATTAGCATATTCACTCTGCCTTAAAAATGTTTCTTTGCCATCACATTTGGTAAGTAACATAAAAAATATACATCATTTTTTGGTGGCGTATTCTTTAAAAATTAGCCAGGAGAGTATATAAAAGTATGAGAACATTCATCCTTCCATAAATGAACTTACTTAATCCAGTTGTAAATGATTTATTGAATGCAGAAAAAGTTTTTTTTAATGTAGCAGAGCAAAAAGTGACAACCTTAGTTTGAATATTAGAACTCAGGCAGGAAGTCTGGTGGAGGGAGAAGACATCGCCCGACGCGGGCAGCTCAGGCTGCATTTGAAGCCCAGTGCAGCTTTCTTCCTTTTTTTATTCACCGCAGTCGAGATTCTGATTGCTTTGAGGCCCTGACAGCATGGAGCTGCCTTCAGGCTTCTCTTCTGCACGACTTTCCTTTTAATAAAAACTTCCTGCACCTTTGCTATTGTGGGTCTTATCTCAACCTTCCATCACCAACCTTCTGTCGATTAGGTCACCTGCTGCACTCTATGAACCTCCTTTAAAAGATTTACATTTCCCTTTACTAAAATGCTGCTGCCTTTTGCTATAATAAAAATGTCTTACATCTACATGGAATCCCAAACTGTTGCTCAAAAATGTCCTTTTTTCACCTCCATCAACTCCATCCTGTTAACTCATACAATGGCTCCCGGTTCCCTGACAGAGAAATTTAAAACCATAAAACCTTTTGTTTATTCATTCATTTTCTGTTTCTTCCAAAAAAGGACAGCAGTGGCACAAGGCAGGGAAGCCTACAGGAATTTGAACCTCTCTGTGAGGTGTTGTCTTATCATCTTCTGTCTCAAACTGTCCACATTCAGCTTCATCAGTCTTTCCTTTCCAAGTACCTGCCATGCTAGTCTGTTGCTGAACACTTCTGTCACTATTGGAGGGTGAAGACCACCCCAGACAGGCATTAACCTCACAGTAAAGACATATATTTGTGAGAGAAAAAAATCAATAAATATACAAGTCTTAAGGAAGAGGGATTAGGATTGGACTGAACACTTGGTGGCTTGTCACATTGCAGTGTGAGTTTATTCTATTGATGCATTATAGAATATTAAAATTCCTCCATTCTTCAATCTCAGTATTTCTTAACCTTTAGTCCTCCAAGATCCTTCCAATGAACTACAAGCATCTGTGAGTCCCCACTGTGATACTCACCCTCTTGTACTTTTGCTGCAGTCTTGACAAAGCTGCTTGTTTTTTAATTTAACATTTATTAACAAAATGATATTTACTGATAGTGCTGTTGTTACACTGCCTGTATTCTTAAAGCATAATAGAAAATTAAGAAACCATTTCAAAAATAGCCTTTGTGTTTTTATGAAATAAAAGGTATTTTACTAGTGCCTGAATTTCTTAATCACAGCATAAAACAAGTTGGCATTTTTTGGGATAAATAATAACAAGTAATTACTAAAATACACAATTTGTCGCTGCTGATATGCTTGATAACAAAAGCTGCTCGCTTGGCATAAGTGTTACTTTTTATATTATGCATTAAATAACTACTTATTTCAGAATTAATCACTGCAGACTTTTTTGTTGTTGTTGATTTTTTCATCATAACTTAATTACAGAACCTCCTTTGTTATCCTAGACTCAGCACTGAAGCATTTCCGTCACATTTAACACGAGTGGAAATGCAGATACATTTTCTCTCCACATGCAACAATCAGGTGTAGAACATGGCCCGGACACAGACAGGCAGACATTGTTAGTTCACCCAACACACATTTATTTACAATATTTACAAATAAAGTGCCACACACAATCCCAAAACTCCCCCAAAGTACAGGCCTCACACAATGCCTTTTCCTTTTTCAGGCCACCTCCTTTCCTCTCCTCCGTCTTTCTCCGCTCCTGACTCAAGCCATCGAATGGAGGAAGATGGTCCCTTTTATACACACCCAGATGTGCTCCAGGTGCCTCTCGATTAGCTTACACTGGCACTCCCAAGTGTGGCGGAAGTACCGGCTGCGTGCCTGGAAGCACTCCGGGTGTCCCTGGTCTTCTTCTTCCCAGCACTTCTGGGTGTGGCGGAAGTGTTGAGGGCCAGGGCTCCTCAGGCATTGGGGCGCTCCCTGGCAGTGACCACTGGCCCCTATAGGGTTGAGCTTCTAAGCTCTGTTCCCGTGGTCCCCAAAGCCACCAGGGTGGTCGCCCCCTTGTGGTCTGAAGGAGGCGTAAGCCCTCCTCCGGTCCTCCTGGGCATCCTGGCTGGGTACCACCCCCAGCCACTTGCCACAGCGAAAAGAGAAAATCTTCCTGTAGATAGATAGCACTTTATTTGTCCCCAGAGGGTAAGTGGGTTTATGCAGAAGCTATTTAAATAAATATGTGGATAAATAGATAAATATATATATATATATATATATAAGCGCACACACTAGAATCATATTTTCATCCCGTTGTAGAATGATGATCAACTGTTTTGGTGGACAATGAATTCAGTTTTGTGACTTTTGGTTCAATGATCTCTCATTAGTCATCCTGTTTCTCTGACTTTTTGCATGAATTCTGGCCACTTATTTGATCACCATACTTTTTTTGTCATTCAATGCTTATTTTTTTATATTTTCCATTGCCTCTGAATAATTACCATGCTTCAGTATCCTTAACACGTATTTAATTTGAACATAACACCTGAAGCCACCTGCATGTTATGAAAACAAATGAAGGGACATCACCATATTCTACACATGGCTGCCAAGCTGTGGTCATTTCCACTGAGAAATCTTTCCTTGGGCAGTTCACACCTTGAAACCTCAGCTGTGTCTGCTTCTTTAATAGTGCAATGAATCAGATCCAGTTACCGTATTTACTCACGTATAAGTCAGGTCTTGAAACCTGAAAAATTGATCATTAAATCAGACCCCAACTTATACACCTGTTCAAAAATGCAATACTTTTTTTTTACATTTTCTTGCCTCCTCCAATCTCACATCAGTTTCTCAGATGCATCAAATTTTGTTGCAGCATTGCAGTTAACAGTTTCTTTTGCTACTTCAACAACGTTTATTTTCTTCTGATCGAACGCTCCATCGTAGTTAAGTCAGTCACAAATCAGTGCAAATGTCGCTTCGGAATAGTTTGGGTATTACCGTGTGGTCACGTAGGCACAATAGAGAGAGAGGAGGTTAGGAGTGTGTGCTGATACAGCCCATTGCCGCACCCACATAGAAAAAAAAGGCAGTGTGCTCTGTGGCTCTCTCTCAGGTGGGTGTTAGCATATCATAATCTCTTGGACCAATAGCGTGAGTTTTCTGCATTTGACTTATACAATTGACATTATAAAATACCAGAAATTATACAATAAAACCAAGTCCCAACTTATCCGCGGGAGAACTGATCCGCGAGTATATACGGTAGATGTTGGGGGCCCAGCTTAGGGACCTGTCTAATTGCATTTTGCCAAAACAGTAGGTCAAACTGAAAACGAAGGACATGTTATTTTGAGTTCATCAAGTGGTGGGAACTTGCAGTAGACATCATCCTTTAAATGATGACATTGGAAGGGGACGAGCGTCGGTGATATTGTTTGCAGGTGGGACTTTCTCCATTCTAAGAGCAATAGCAGATGAGTCGATAGCGGCTGTGCTACACCTCCTTCCTTCTCTTTGTGTCCCCATGAGGCTCTCACCGGACTCTCAAACATGGCGCTCCCTAAACGGGTTGGGACTGTAGGCGGTTGAGCCATAGCTGATATAATCAGAAATAAAAAATTCAAAGCAGTGTGCAGCCCGAAGACTCTTTTCAGAACTCTTTTTCCATGACAACTACTGCAGCAAGCTTTCAAACTAAAGATAATTACAGCTTTCAAACTCCGGGGTTTGCACAAGTGCTTCAGATTCACTCAACAGAGGCTGTGCTGGTTCTGAAACTGCACACCACAAGTGTGGGAAGTAGCCCTGACAATATGAGTTGGATCAGGGATGGTACACTTTAAAAGACAATTATGTGTAAAGGAATGCAGGTTCAGAAAATGGGATGAGCTACTAAGACATTAACCAACACACACACACACACACACACTTTAGTGTTTGTGTTTTTACACACCCAGCTAACAGTGTATAATGCAATAAAAATGAATGATGGAATTTTAAAACCCACTGCCTGCAGGAACTGGGAGTCAAAAAGGAAATGCCTGTTTCGGGCCGGTGGCCAGAAGCAACACATAACGGATGAACCTAATCACTGCAGAAGGGTTATTAAATTCAGATGGCTGTCAGAGTTAGTCAACAATCAATGGAAAAAAAAAAATGTAAGGCAGTGGCACTCTGATAGCCCAGCGCTCATTTCCTATCTGTGGAGAATGAGGTGGAGTTGATCCACAATGTTTTCTGGTTGTTCTGTCGCCAGGAGGTAAAGAAAAATGAGAGCAATCATTATAATGGTGTATAAATCAGCACAAAGCTCAACAGAACGTGTAGTGTACGATCACTGAATCAGTCATGTTCACTGGGAAGTCTGGCCTGCAGATTTGCATTCCCAATGAACCTCACCACTGGCTGCTTACCGTTATTACATGTAATCGTTATTTTTGGGTGTAAGCCCAAGTTTTATTTTGATCCTTTTAGCCATTCCAGTTTTATTCCTCTCTGCATCAGTAAACTGAAAGCAGGTTAGAAGAAAGTTGACTAGCTGACTCCTTGCTAAATGCTGCTAGTATCTCGTGTGGATGTGCTTCTCTGTCACTCAGCTGTCATTTTTGTTGTGTTTTCATTGGGTGAGAGGGTCAATGTGGTGCTTTAGAGTAGGATTTCCCTTGCTAGATCCTGCTATTTCTGTCCCCCTAGAGATGTTACTTAAAATGTTAAGGTAACATAAATTGAGAAGGTAGACTGAAAAAACACCAACACACCAAGTCCCATTTCTGGATTCCGGAGGTAGTTTTACTTGACCAGTGGACAGGTAGCTAGGTTTCTGTAGCAGCACCCACTGTTTTATAGTGATTTGTCAAAGAGTAAAGCTGCCTAGCAGTACACACGCTACAAGTAGATGTCATCATGGAGTGCAAAGACACCATGACTTGCTTGACCTTTGAGTGTTTGCAGTAAAGCCTCCTCCGCAGGAAGCCCCATCTGCATCGAAACCTTCTGCTTTAACATTAACACTTCGTCTCTTCTCTTTTCAGTTTTCCCCTGTTTTTCTCAGCCTTTTCTCTAAAGGTCAAAAGACTGCCACACTTTCTCTTTAACCTGACATATGAAAAGACTACGCAGGCCACGTTAGCTAACCGATTGCTTTTCCTGACAATTTAAATCCTAGGATGACAAAGTTGCATTCACTGTGTCATAAAATCAATAAAATAAACATGGCCTTTAATGAACTCCCTTGTGTCGATTCCAACGTGCTTACGTTCTTTTACAGCCAATGCTTACATCACGTTCAATAATGTACAGACAGTACAAATTTAGGGCACCAAGCTCGACAAAGCTTTGAGGACAGGCATTTTACATTTTCCTTCCAGCTGGCTAGATGCATAATGGCATTTTGGGGACACCGCATTGGCCAACTAAGATTAAAAGCAAAGAACTAATCCAAAATAAAACAACTTACTGTCAGCTTTATAAAGCAGGGGATTATGTGAAAAAAACTTGCTAAACACGTGTATGTCCAATAAAGTACATTCTTTTATTCCTTGGGACTCTTTGATTCACTCCCTCAAAATCCCACAAGGATATCCTCCTGTAGAATTAACTATGTACTGTATACACCCAGTAACCATTAAAGGAACATGGCATGCTTTTCTGGAAAGGGTAAAATCAGCCATGAATCCTCCACATATGAAAGAAAAAGTCAATTTGACATGACATTGTAGATTGACAGGAACCACAAGGTGACAGTTAGTGCCTGTCAGGTGTGCTGCCCCACACCAGGATAACAAAGCAGCAAAGTCAGTTTGGCATCCTCATTTGTGAAAAGGTATGCTGCTGTCCCAGAACACAGGCAACCCAGGAGATGTTGAGGAATATCTGACTCCCTCTCTTTAGAGTGAAAGTAAAGCCTGGGCTTGGTGGGCGAGACGTCACAACTCCTCCTTATCCACAGGTCGCTGATGATGATTCTGGTTGAGGAAACTGGAGTCCATTCTTCATATGCCACAGATGGAATCTGGCTGAAGTTTGCATGAAAACAGGCCAGTGCCCATATTTATCAAACAAATCATAATTACTCCTAAGAATTGCACTAAAAGTCTGACTAAGATGGGAATTTGTCCTACCCCAAAGTAGGATTTGAGACGTAGTTATGAAAGGTCCTACTCCCACTCCCAGCGAGCAGTAGGAGGACGCATTTGAGATTGAATGACATCACGATTTTATGGCACCCCTAGCTGCAAAATGGCACTCATGATGATGTTTTTGTAGTTTTCTGATACTAAGGCTTTGCCTGAAAAACAGCATTAATAATAATATTCAAATTAGTAGGATAAAAAGAAGAAGTAAAACGTAATATGGTAGGATATTGTGGTAAGCTGCATATTGTTTAATGCAATCTTGGAAAATAGAGAATGCCTGAGAAATGGAGAAGAAGTGTATTGCTAACAATTTTTAAGGATAAGGGTAATGTGCTGAGCTGTAGTAATTACAGAGGGAATAAAAATGTTTGCTCTGAGGGTGTTGAGCAACATATCTTAAGTATCAAGGCTGAAATATGAACGTTCAGGGGATATTCTTAATATTTGTTTATTAGTTTTCAAAAGTGTGTGGAACAATTGTGGAACAAATGGCAAACCTTCAAAATATGTATGTGCCTATTGAACTCCATGACACCCCTATCATTTTCTCTTTTATGTTGCCAGCAAGGTGAACCTGAAAACGATGTCTAGTCAGAAAAAAATTATTTGTGCTGAAAATGGAGCACTGTTTTATTTGCCTTAAAAACACTCTTAAGAATGTTTAGGCTTTTCACTCCGTGTGCCAACATTTAATTTTGCTGATTTACAGTAAAGCAAAGAACAGTCGTTCCTGCTTCTTACCTTTATGCGTGTTACACAACATGCCATATGCCAGGGCCTGCTGTAGAACTTAAATGCTTTCTCCAAAGCACGTCCTATTAGTGTATCCAAAGTATGAAAGGGCACAGCATTTCACTCTGTCATATCATTACTGTGGATCACCAGCAGTCTCCGTGATCAATACAGAATACCAGCAACAGCTGCATGTGGTTCTCATGGAAGAAGAAGAGGCAATTGTTGTGAAGCGACAACTGTACTTGTGTGCTTACCCGCCATACACAAGGCACAGATGTTTGCACTGAGTGACCCCGAACTGGGCAAATCATGAATAGCTACATTTGCTGCCTTTCCAAGCTTTTTTTGGAGTTCTAAGTAATATGCAGTATCTGTTTAGGAGTCTGAAGCCCTTCATTGCACTCATTTTGTGTGGGTTGGGTTCATTTAGATTGATGATGCCAGGAAATGGCCCTGCTTGTTGGAATCAGCCCGGTATGTAATAAGAGGCGTAGAGCAGCAAGCTTTGCTACATCAAACCATTTTGTGTTTTTCAGTAGGCTTACATCTACTCAGGAGATTCCTGCCCAGCACTACCTCATGCCAGGATAGGCTGCGGCCTGCCACAGTGCTTATAATGGAAAAGAACTGTTCAGAAAATGTTGACAAATGTTACCATGATTTAGTTGGCTCCCAAAGCTCACACACTGGTTTCTATAAAAATATTTTTAAAGAATAAAGCCTTTTACTGAGCACTTTGAAGTATTTATTGCTGCATGGTAATGGATGTTTTTGTAAGAAGAGTTTTGTGATTTGCACTATATATAGTGAAGATTGGATTACGTTTTATTGTGCATGCTGTTATATTGATACCTTTCTCTAAAACAATTTGCCTTCATTACAGTATAAATCATTAATACCATTCTAGCTTTTATTAAACTGGAATTGCACAAAGTGAGTTACATAATGAAAGCTCTTAAGTGGATCAACAAGTCAGTACATTTTAGCTGCATTTAGAAATTTTAAAGTCTGAACAGCTGAACATTTAGTCCAGAAATGTTTAAATAGAAGCAGGCCATTAACAAAAAGAAATGTTATTAAGACTGAAAACGCAGTAGTTGTAACATGATAATGCTCAGAAGTGCATCAGTACACGGGGCCTTACTGTATTTAAACACACAAGAGCATTTGACTACAAGGGTGGATGGAGTCTGCAGATTATCAACTAGGAGTTGATTTCTCAGATAATCTGAGCACAATAGATTTATATTAGTGCTGTGCTTGAAGACAAAACTGGTCTTGAATAAGATTCACTAACAGGAATAAAAGGAAATGCATATTTAAACCAGTAAGCAACCTCTTATATACTGTAGTACCTTTCATTTTGTGTCCTGTTGGTTAAAACATCCAGAGTGGTCTTGAGAAACCCCTTTATCTCTCTGACGTGTTAGATCTGCTACCTCGTTTGTCTTCTTTGTATTGTAAATGACTCTTTGTTCTTGCCAAGCCGATGCTAATTGTGCTGTGCTGCCTATCAGTTGCTAACATCAAATGGCACCTTGGTATGTTCGTTTTTTTCCAATTTGATGACAGAACATTTGCTGGAGTATCCCAGTGTTTGAATCTATACCATATTATACCATATATTGCAATATATAGAATACTGAATACAGCACTCACAACCCCTTGGAAGTTTTCATATCTTATTGTCAAACAGCATTGAATTTCTTTTGACACTGATCACCTGAAAGAGACTGTTTAATGTCAAAGTGGAAACTGATCTCTAGAAAGTGATCTAAAATAATCTACTCTCTATAAATAAAATCCTAAGCCTAAAAGTGCAACGATTTTATGTGTCACATTTTTTGTCACGCTTTAAATCAGGCTTATTTTAAAACTTACATATATGTTTGGTATCATTCTTATCAGAATTTATCAAACTTTAATGTGATGTTGTTAAATTTTCAGATTCTTATTCCGTTTTTAAATTATAAAGTAAAAAATATCAAGAACTCATATCCCGCGAGACGAGACTTTGTGCCAAGAGATTTAACCACGCCCGGGGCTGGAAATAAAAGACAAAGAGTAGGACAGCTGCTGTAATCAGGCTTTTCAATGTTCAAAGCGTCGCGTGAGATGCAGATCACGTGGCACAGCAGCAGCAGCAAGCCAGCAGCTGATCGAGCAAAGAGGAGGTAAAAAAAAAACTGTATTTGTTTTCCATTGTATCACCGTTTAAGAGGAGGTTTTGGAGGAGTGACCTCGTCTCCTTGGGGTGCGTTCAGCCTCACTCTTGATAACGCAAGTGGCAGAGACGAGAAGTGGCTGGCGCGTAGCACAGGCCGGGTTGGGTTGGAGAGCGAAGCAAGCAGGGGGCGAACCCCCTAGTTACAAATATAAAACAGAAAATAATTGATCACTTAAGTATTCACCCCCTTTAACATGAAACACCTAAATCGTCACTGGGAGGCCAGTTGGTTTGGGAAGTTGCACAGTAGATGTCACCTGTCTGGGGTTTCAATTGATTGCAGTATAAATGCACCTTATGGATAGTCCATCTTGTGGAGAGTCAGTATGGTGGTCTAACTTACACAATGAAGACAAAAGAACACTCCAAACAACTTCATGAAAAGAAGACTGAAAAGCACAAGTCAGCGGATGGAGACAAGTCACTAAACATCCCTTGCAGTCCAGCTAAATCAGTTATTAAGAAATGGAAAGAGCATGGCACGGCTGGAAATATGCTAGAACAGGCCGTTCACAAAAATGGAGTGATCATGCAAGAACAAGACTAGAGAGGGAGACCACCAAGAGACCTATGAGAACTCTGAGGGAGATACAAGCTACAGAGGCTGAAACTGGAGAGACTGTGCCGGCAACAAATGTTGCCAGGATGCTTCACCTTTCGAAGTGTTATGGAAGAAAAAAACACACATGATATCTCAAACAGAGTTTGTCAAAACTTGGAAGACTCTGACATGAACTGGAAGAAGTTTCAATAAGCTCATGAGACCATAATTGAGCTTTTTGGCCATCAGACTGCACTGTACATAATCAAAAAATACCATTTCCACCATGGAGCATGATAATGATGACATTATTTATTTATTTATCTATTTAGCAGAAACCTTTATCCAAGGCAACTTACAAAGCAAGTTATAATACATAACAATCAAGGTGCAGACATCAAAGCAACAAAGAACAAGATTCAAAACTACTACATAATTATACTTACAATTAGACAAAGACAAAAAGATGAAAATGAGTATCCTAAACTCTTTGTCAGTACAACAGCAGCTATTGTCACACACGTATGCTTGGGAGTCAACCAAAAGGACCAGAAAATGCCAATTCCACACCAGGCCAAGGGGCAGTGGGTTGCACTAACCCTCTCTCTTTTCTCTCCACAGACCAAACATGAGAAATCCTTCCTGTCCCGGCCCCGAGGACGTCACTTCCTGCCCCGGCCATGAGGACGTCACTTCCTGCCCCGGCCATGAGGACGTCACTTCCTGTGAACCACCTATAAAAGCCCCTCATCCTCCATACTTAAAGAGTTCTGTTTTGGACTCTAACCTGTACACATTGTACGCTACGTTAAAGCCTTTTGCAGCCAGGGTATCTATACTGGCGGCTGCCCGAAACCTTTGTTGTGTGTCCGGCTGTTTCTTTCACACTATCCTGTAGGAAATAAGCTAAGCAGATAATTAATAAATAATTAATAATAAAAATAATTAATGAGAAGGTGTGTTTTCAAAAGATGCTTAAACACAAGTAAAGAAGATGGACAGTCAGCAGAGAGGCAGAGGCCTCCAGGCATCATGCTGTGCAGATGCTTCTCTGCAGCAGGCTCAGGAAGGCTTGTTAGGGTGGAGATAAAATGAATCCAGCAAAATATGGAGAAATCCTGAAGAAAAACCTGATGCAGTCTGAAAGAAACCTGTGCCTGAGGAAAAGATTTGTTTTTCAGTACGACAACGACCCCAAGCATAAAGTCAAAGATACACACAAAAGGCCTACATCAATAATGTGAATGTCCTGGAGTGGCTGATTCAGAGTGAATATTTTAATCCGATTGAGAATTTGTGGCTGGACTTGTGAAAAGCTGCTCACTCAGGGCCGTCTGAACGCATGGGCACACTGGGCAGTTGCCCGGGGGTCCCATGAGCATAGGGGCCCCATGCTAATCTATGTATGTTGTGACTTGCAGAGTGGCCGTGTAGGTAGGGGCCCCAGTGCACTGCTCTGCTTTGCCCGCGGGCCTATAATGCTGTTAAGATGGCCCTGAGCTCACTCGTGATCAGCATGCAATCTGACAGAGCAGGAGCAGTTTTATAAAGAACAATGAGGAACAATAGCAGTGTACAGGTGTGCAAAGCTGAAAGAGACCTGTACAGATCGTCTCAAGGCTGTCATGGCTGCCAAAGAAGCAACGACTAAATACTGACTTGACAGGACAGAATACGTATGCAATGAATTATTTTGTGTTTTATATTTACAATTACTTTAGCCCACTTTGCAGAGATCTGTTTTCCTTTACATTTCTGTTGATCAGTGTCAAAAAAGCCAAATTATGAATCAATGTTGTATAACAACAAGGGGGTGACTGCTTTTAATTGTCACTCTATATCAGTATGATGGCAGCCATATATTTTAAAGTGCCTAATAGCCATCTTTTCAGTGAAAGACAAGGAAATGAAAGACTGATTGTGGGGCCCCCCCCCCCCCAAGTTCTACATAGATGCCATTTTAATTCAAATGCAGCACTAAGATAAAGTGAGTTGCACTTCACTTCACTGCATATGGGATTGTCTGATGTGTGTGTGTGACAAATAAAGTTTGATTTGATTTCTGAGTTGGTCAGGAAGCTCACGTTCTGCAGAGTGTGGCGCCATGCAGTTTTCAGGCCTACTTCTGTGCCACTGGGCCACACTGCCTGCACACCCAAAAGCAAGAACATCTTCACCTGAGTGTTAAAGACTCATTAAATGGCCTCCCTTCTGTCTGCTAGCAGGTCTTTCATATGCAGTCCTTGTTTGCTTACTCACCAGCTGGCCTCCTGTGATGTTTCTTGTCAATAGGCAGACATTCTGTTTTATTAGGAGGTGCAACTGCACTTTAATTATATCCAGATGTTTATACTTACCTATTCCATTGGATCACAATGGCTCTATTCTTTGTCCTGTACCTTCCACCTTGACTAATGATATTTTTTAAAATTCTGCTCTCTTTGGCACTAAAAGCATCATTCAGCAGCTAATAAAAGGAATTCAAAACATGAGAGAAAGCAAGACAATTGCACATTTTCCAGGCTCTTTCCCATCTATCAGTTCAGCAATAAATGGAAACCTATTCAATTCCCTGTAATGTGAGGACTGAAGCATGCAGCGAAACTGTCACAGTAGTTGTGCACTCTGTGCTTACAAACACACACACACACACATTCAAACATACACATATATTGTATAAAATGAATGATACAAAATATATAGTAGTGAATAAAGTAGGTGTGGTCTGGGATTTTCATTTATTATTGAAGCAGATTAACATAGGAGGAAAATGGACACATATTGTAATGGCATGATTTGGGTGGGTGGCTTGGGGCTCATGGCGTATGCCGTCTCCTTTTTTTGCTGCACTGCAAAGGAGCTGCCGACATCTTGATTTTCCAAAGGCTTCTTTCATGTGACCCCACTGCCTAAACACTCACACTACAAGGCTGCAACTCACAGACAACACCACATCTTTTACTTTCCTCAACTCTGTGAGACAATTCAAGCCAGGATCCTTAAGGAGACTTACCTGTGGCCACACATCCAGTCTAATGGAGTTCAGCAGCAGAGAAGCATCTCTGAAGTGCCTACAGATAAGTGGTCTCTATCAATGCCCTCTCTTTGATGCGCTGCACAGAGTGCTTTCATGGCCTGGTGCTAACTCCGATGATTCTGCAATGTGCCATTTCTTTTTTCCAGACACTGCCTTCTTTATAATCTAAATTTTAGTTTCTACAGATATTGATTTACGTTTTTGTGACATTGTGGGCAAATTTTATTTTTAACTTTGTGAAGATATTGTGACAGACGACGGGGACCTTCCCCACCGGGATGCCTGGAGAAGCAAAGGACCAGGAGAGAGGCAATTCCTGCAAGAGGGCAGACCCCCTGTATTGTATTGGGGCTACAGATCTTGGAAACTCAACCCTGTGGGGGTCCGTGGCCACCGCCAGGGGGCACCTGGATAGTTTCGGAGACATGGACTGCAGCACTGCCGCCACGCCAGGAAGAGCTGCAGGAAGGTCATCAGGGAGCACCTGGTGCATTATAAAATGGGCCGCCTCACTCTATTCAGGGAGCCAGAGTCGGGAGGCAGAGGACAGTGCTTGTAAGGTGAGGAGTGGAGGCAGCAGAAGAAAAGAAGTAAAAGAAAGAAAGTAAAGTAAAAGCAAAAAGGAATGAGTAATTGTGGCTGATTAGAGTATTGTGCTCTGTAGAGACAAGGAGCAACATAAAAGCGTGTGTTTTGGGACTTCTGAGTCTACATGTGTGTCTGTAGCTGGGCTGATCTTCCACAAAATTCATACAATTATAGTACACATGAAATCATTAAGCACTGTCACAGAGTGCTGGGGTCCTTACCCGACTGGGATGCCTAGAAGGACCGGAAGGTGACCTTTATGTCTTCCGGGTCATGAGGGGGCAACCGCCCTGGATCAGGAGAGGACCACAGGAGAGGAGGAGAAACATTCCAACCCATTGGGACCCGTGGCCACTGTCAGGGGGCGCCTTAAGCCTCAGGGAACCCGGGAAACAATACTTCCGCCACACCCGGCAAGATGGCGGATGAGTTTTCCAGGGACGCCCGGAATGCTTCCAGTGCAAAGGGCAGCACTTCCTCCACAACAGGAAGTGCTGCCGGAAGGACGTCATCAGCCACCTGGAGCACCTCCGGGCGGGAATAAAAGAGGCCGCCTTCCTACAATCTGGGCGCTTGAGTCGGCAGTGGGAGCAGGACAAAGCTCCCATAAGGAGAGGAAAGGCGGCCACAGACATTGATAAAGCCTGGAGAAGAGGTGACTGGTGCTGAGTGCTCTGTGTTTGTGCTTGGGACTGTAATCCTGTGTGTAATTGTGTTTAATAAATGTGTGCATCTTTATAAAGATGTGGTTTCTGACTGGTGGTGTCCGGGCAAGTCTCACAGCACTCATGTATAAACACTTTACTCTCTACAGCACAGACAATGTCAATGACAGACCGTGACTGCCTTGGGTAAAGAAGCTGCACAGTGACATTACTCTAGCAGGTGTCACTTGAATTTGTGTTCAGGCCTTGTGCCACAGTACACATTTGTCCTTTAATAGAACTTATCTAACTGACTTATTTTCAGTTTTTGGTGCCAGTATCTTCTCAGTGAGTATCATCTGCATATTTACAGTAATGGCGGCCCCATTTTGGTTCTCATGTCAGTTTTTTGCAGTTATTGGCTTTTCTTCCATGTAGAACCAGGGACGTTAGTGGGTTGATCTGACAGCATTTGCTCATTCACACATATGCAGGAATCTAATTTCCCAGATTAGTAGCATTAATACATGATGATTCCAGAAAAAACTTTGTGGAACTGCTCAAAAGTTCATTGACCATCAAAGTCAAAGTTCTCATTGCTCAAAAGAAAATTGCCTGGTGAGAAGCAGTCGTGATTAGTTATCTGTTTCTAACAAACTGATTATTTCATAAAGCACCTGAACCACAAAGATGCATAAACAAACCTCATTCAAATTCAGTCTAGACATTCAAAAGCGCTGACCATTGGAAGAGCACAATTTTAACTCAGAAAATGCAAATTATTTTTTCAGGATCCCTAAAACAATGCCCATTTTATAGGTTGGTGGCAAGCAGCCAGAAACGAACTGTTAATTATCCACCCAATTTGCAAAACAACTCTTGGATTTTAAAAGCATGCACATGCTAATTTAAGAGCTAATTAATGCTGTCTAAAAAAGCAAACATCTAAATAATCAATTTGGAAAATCTCTCCTTTTGAAAATTAAAGTGCTATTTTTTGGAATCTATCCATTTAAAGAAGAATGGAAGGATGTGAAAATGCGCTTTTTCTGCTTAAAGAAAAGAAAATATATAGCAGACATTTGATGCTTATTACAAGTTTAGCTAATGTTCTTTCAATAAATGCTCAATTTGTATGCAGTGCAGGGTTCCAGATAAGGAATTTTACTATGAACCCCAAGGTTGTCTTTTTAAAACCTGCCTTTGAGAGACTGTGTGACCCTGAGTAGAGCATGAACGTGGTCTGTAAAAATCTATGAAGAGGAATAAAAACAAATGTAAATTGTTAAAAAAATCAGACTCAGACTTTTATTGAAACAAAATATGCCCTATTGAAAGGGGACAAACAGCAGTCTTTGTTATAAAGCCCCTCTCATGATGGAGCACATTACAGTGTTGGCACTGGTGCTTCAAGTGGTGGGGAATGACCTTCTCACCTGGATGTTCCACTTTCAGCTGCTTAAGCTGAGGTCACAATACTCAGCTTCTAGTCCTGGGGTATGTCAGACTTGCCGGCGACCTTTACTGATCTTGTCGATGGACCATGTCAGTTTTTACAATTGTAAATCACTGGGCACGTCACATTTATTGACTGTGTGATGAATTTTAAGCAAAGTTGCGCTCTCCCCTTTTTCGGACAGCCAACAGTGTGCTGCCTGACGGAACCGGTGCTTTACAAAAGGTTAAGAGGTATGGCGAATTCAGCTGCAATCTCTGCTTTTTTTCCATTCTGTCATGGTACTTAAAATTCAAGACATCAGGCAGAGGAGTTTCTCTTCTGCTTGTGAGGTCCAAAACACCCGAGTTCCATATTTTTTGTCGCTGCATTATGTACATTAGACTTCTGGACGAGCATTCATCGTTTGTCGGGTCTCATGCACTCACACTCTGTCTCTTTTAGATTTTCTCAGAGCTAATTGCGGACTGGTTAGAGTCACTTGGTATGTCACATTACACGACCATATTCATGGGATCACACTGATGACTGCCTCCTAACTTGCTAAGATAATGTAAATGAAGGCTACCACTACAATTTGCTGGAAATATTACGTAATGTGACATGGCCTTTAGCCATTAGGCCCAACTGATGCCTGAGATGCAAGTGTATACTGTATGTGTGCTAGGTATGAGCCTCCAGACAGCGTGACATGAGCAGTTAGGAGCCTTGCTTTTGCATCATTGAACACTTTTCTATGGTGCTTCAAGTCTGCACATTAATGCTGAAAAGCATATGAGGCTGTCGATTACTGAGGTAGGCTAGCAACTCGCACAGTGCATCTGACTATAACAAAAATAATTCACAGAACGGTAAATGAAAGGACAAAACAAGACAGCTGCATGTTAAGTCTGGCTGTAC
This sequence comes from Polypterus bichir lapradei, assembly GCA_026402145.1. NCBI lineage: Eukaryota > Metazoa > Chordata > Cladistia > Polypteriformes > Polypteridae > Polypterus > Polypterus bichir. The sequence continues at coordinate 111,445,851 of JANRMT010062856.1, forward strand.
AGGTCTTTTTCCACAATGGTTTAGGGCCTGGGAGCATCACTGAAGAGGGGGGATGAATCCCAGGGTGAGGGCCACATTAGGTAAACTGATTTGTGTTTTATATTCAATAAAACGGAAAACATATTTTAATTCATTCTTGTTTACCATGGTGCAAGAAAGTGGCGAGATGTTGCATCTTGGGTAGACATTCAAGTGAGAATCTCACTGTACGCTATACAAATGACAGTACGGCCACTACTACTTCTACTATTACTACAATAATGGCGTCCCATGGAAGTGTGATTGAGAAGTAATACACAACAAGTTACTGGCTCACCGTGTGACTCGGAGCCTTGTTTTATAATGTAGAATGGAGAAACATTTGTACTGTGCACTCTTTATTCCTAAGGTGAGTACTTACAGTAAATGCCCATTCCTCCTTCCTTCCATTTCCTAACCAACTCATCAAGCCCAGGAGCCTAACTTGGCAGCACCTCACATTGGAGTGAATGCAATCCAGCTGTAGAGCACACTGATCGATGCATCCACACCCTCTCCCTCTTGGCCAGGCCTCCATTAAGCTAACACACACTGAGCCTTGTTAGGCCGGGATGTGGTAGATAAAGCGGACAACCCAGAGGACAATCCAGGCATGTGGAAAATAAAACTCCACACAAAACTCCACACAAACAGCGACCAGGATGGGATATGTTGAATGTAGAAGGCAGCACTGCTAGCCATTGCAACACTATGGTGGACATATTTATTTTTGTTAACTTTAGTTTTTATACCACTTTTCATAGTAGGCACAACAAAGTATTATAAAAAGCAGTTCCAATAGCAGAAATAGATGACTCAATGCATCGCATGACCATAATGATTTATCTGTGCCTCTGGACGTGGAACCTTCATCACCATTTTGGAGTTTTGTATAATATATAGTAAACTAGGGGGCTTTGCCCCCTGCTCGCTTCGCTCGCCAACCCCCATGCTTGCGCTACACACTAGACTCTTTGCAGTTCTGCCGCTTGCATATGGGGATGCAGGTGTACAATTTACTATTTTACATTACAGTGAGTAATTAACCATAGTAAAAATATTAAAACATAATAATTTGAAAGTAAATTATGTTTCATGTTGCATTAGAGTTATTCGTTGCGTAATACAATTTCGTTCTGTTTGGTTTTGAAATTAACACGCAACAACTTTTTAAACTTACACTTTTACTGTAAAACTTAAGTAAAAACAATTGTTTGAATTAAATTTTTGAATTGTGATTCTGTGTTTGGACTTTCATTATGCCAACGCCACATAAAACAGCTCGTGATTGAATTTCGTTTCTTTCTCTCTATTAAATAAAACGACTTTTTTGCAAGTTTGTCTCTGAGATTTGTTAATTGTCTTTTCCAAAGGTATTCTAATGGGAAACTGTTAACATTTTAATACGAATGGCAAATCAAGATCTCCTTTGGTATCTAATGTTATCCCCTGAAGATGTACTACATTACCTTTCTTGGATACATCCTTGTTTCTATAGTAATTCGTGTGGAGGAAGACAGGACTGTGTTAATGGTTGTAGATATTCTTCGGAATATTGTAAACTGATGTTTTCATCTTCTGCACACCACCAACTGTTTCAGCATAGTCTATTGATACACATTTAACCAATTTGCAGTGTAACCGATCAACATTTTTGGCGTTAATTAATTTGACTTCATCGTTTCTCGGTGCTAGGATTGCCCGTGTACTCATTTTTACTATTGATAACCCTTTGTGATGAATGTCTCGTCTCGTAGGAGCAAGAACTCTGTCTGTCAAAAGCATTCACACGAATGAGAGGTGACAGTACCGTGTGCATGGTTTTCTATGGTTGAGAGGAGGGTGTGACTTGAAAACATCTCATGGCCAAAGTCTTGACTCGCGGGAATTGAAAAAAATGTTCAAAAAAGTCTTATCTTTTTTTTATTATAATAGATATATACATATGTTTTATAATAATGGATAAAATAAAAAAAAGAAATAAAATTGTTCACCACCTGAACCCCCTGCTTTTAAAACCTTTCTAATTAACATGGACGGCGGATGAAAGCCAAAAGGAAAACAAATGAGAAGAAGAGTACAATACAATATGATACATGTTATTTTTGTATAACACAAGATCAGAAAGTGTCATTAAGTTTGTCATGTAATATGCCACTGGCTTTAGGAGAAACCATAAATATAAAGCAGAAGGGTTGTAATGATAGTCAGGTGTCAGTTGGTAAAAACCCAATTCAATTGCAAAATGCAAAAAGAAACAGAAAATTGCAAATATGTGAGCTAGTAGACTCATTTTCCTTAACCTAGCAGCTGCTTAGCCTTAAGGACCACTACACTCTTCAGAACTGAGAGGTTAAAGTGATATCAAGCATCTTTGAGCTATCGTCCTCCACTCTAAGACTGGAAGCAGAAGTTAGTTGAGAGACATGTGCATTTAACCTTCCCCGTGTCTTCCTTTAAATAAGATGCTATAGGGCTCTCAAGCAGTTGACACAACATCTGACCCTGGACAAACATATCCAAACATGGGGCCTGCTACCTGCTTCTTTGCATAGTACGTTTTTTACATTTCTATTCAATTATTTAAAATACACATATCACAAGTAGATTAAGACCATAGCAATCATACAAGTACGTACTCATGGTACTAAAGATGTTTTGTTCATTACTGGCAGGGATTCTCAAGCTAACTTTGAAACAGGGCTCGGGGTTTAGTCAGAATAGCAGGTATCTGACCATTCCACGTATCATTTACTGTTTTATCATGTTACTTTGTATGTAAATAATGGTATTAAAACTAAAAATTCATTGGTTCATACTGTATATTCACATGATAGGAAGAACATGCAAAGCCACATCCCCTCTAGAATTCTTCTAGTCACACCCTCCTCGTAATTAGCAAGACCATGTCAATAATCTCTCCAAAACCTCAAAGAGGACTCTGTGTCTGGAATGTTTACATTTTCTTCTGAGGACAATGGATTTTAGATTTAAGTCTGTTAATGTTTATATTGTAGGGCATCAGGGCTAAGGAAGAAGCTGAAGTAACCTTCCCACCGACCCATCCCACCCAGCCCATACCATTAAGGTGGATAATAGCTGAAATGGTGAGCAGCACAGCAGGATGAAACAACCTGAAACAACAGAAAGACAGATGGTAGAGAGATGAGGGATAAACAACTACAAGTGATAGGCCTGAGTAAAGGAACATAACAGGATGTTTTTTTTTAATATCAGAGCTGGATGGGTTTCACTGGGTTAAAGCGCTTGTGCTGTTATCTCTCTTTATATTCACTTGCTTTCATATACAACAGTGTGATCAGCAGAAAAATACATGGATTTTGCATCCTGTCTGGCATTCTTTTTGTAATAGGGCCAGAGATGCCAATACACAATATATCCAATTCAGGGGTTTGACAGCTGCGCATTTGAGAGCATGGCTGCTCTTCTTTGTTTCCATTCACAAAGGGATCGCCTCATCACTGAATGTGGATATAATAATGGACTACAACATTGTCTTTCTTGGACATGCTGCTCTCTGGCAGCAGCATCAAGCATGCTGTTTTACCCATGATAACAACCTGGATAATAACAGGGCATGTGTGGGGCTGGCACAAGAGGCTGGAGGCTTTGATAAACCACTGGAGCCACCAGTGTGACAATTCACTGTCATGATGAACTGCTGGGTTCAATTTGTAATTACAATCATGCAAGGTGCAAAGATAAATCACTTGGCTTTTTGGAACAAAATAACCTGAGCAAGATGATGAATGGGTAACACTTTAGTGTGATTGGTACTTTAGGAATTAATAACCAGGAATTATCCATAATAACCATGGTAACGGTATGGTAATTGCCAGAAAGTTCTCCTGTGTCAAAGAAAAGCAACAAAATGAGCAGCCATTTTTCTGCAGCTTTAGTTTCCAAATTTATACTGCAGGCGTGCTTCTTGGTAATATATGTGCCATGTGTACCCAGGGAAAAAAAATCCCAATCATTAAAATGTGGATTCTGTTTTACGCTTTGCGTTAGGCGCACCCTTATGCATAGTGACAGCTTTATTTTTCACCTGAGTCACTGATGTGATTTGTAAGATGTGTTATATCTGTTTGGATTTCTGGAAAGTTGCTGGAGCAGAGCTTGATTAGGAAGGAAAAAAAAAGAAATGAAAAATATTGTTGTTGTTCTGTCTTTTTATTTTTCTCCAGTGATTAAGAAAACAACTGTATCTGCAGGGTAAAATGCAATCATTGGAAGAGAAGAATGGACACAATCAAATACATGCTGTTAATCACCACTCTAAGTATCTTCAATCAATGCATATTCTGTTATTGTGTTCTTGGAGGAACTTAAGGAGGAACTAACTGTGAACTGCACAAGATTGACATACAGTGGAGGAGATTCATTAAAATATAGACACTTGAAAAATCATTCTTAGCCTGATCTCTTAGTGCATCTTATTAGATTATAAAAGATGGTGAAATGGTGCTAATGCATGCAATGATTTCAACAAGGATGGCTAGATGAAAGAGATGGCACTCCTTAAAAATGTGACACCTTTAGTCCTAGTTTACTATTTATTCCACTAAAATAACCATTCACAGACCAGTAACTGCCTTTCATTCATGTCTCGTTTTTGTTGCTAACGTAACGTAATTGTTAATGTTGTGGCCACACAGCCCCACTAGGCTGGGTTCAAGTCCCACTCAGGTGCTTGTCTGTGTTGCTCAATATCTTCATCTCCACTTTTACTGCCACATCCCAAAGATGTGTTTCTGGTTAACTGCTGACTCTAAATTGGCCCTCTATAAGTAAGTGTGAATGTGTGCCTGGACATGAGCTAGGGTGGACTGGTGCTCCATCCAGACTTGCTTCCTTTCCTGCCCCTCATGTAGACAGAACAGGCTGAAAGACAGTGTGGCCTTGAACCATACGAATTCCCAGAATCCAGAAATGGTGGGATTAACTCGTACAAAGAAAAGGGTGCTCAGTGTTGTTGTGCTGTCCTGACCATGATGAGCAATGTGTTGTCATCATATTTTTTGGTACATAGAAGTCACTTTAAGCTCAATTTATTTGCTAATCAGTTTAGGAGTTTGCCTTTTTTGTTAACAGGGTGGCACAGCTGTTAGTGGACCTGCCTCACAGTTCATGGAATCTTCATGTGGAGTCTGCACATTCTCCCCTGGCCCATGTGGGTTTTCTCCACATACGTTGGCTTCATCCCACACATCCTTTAACAAGTGTTTTACTATAACAAGTGGATAGACTTTCTTGATTTCAGTGGTGAAGCAAGGAAGGGAATGAAGAGACCGGAGCAACGGACGGCCTTATATAGGCAGGCAGCCAACAACATGGGAGGTGTTGGGATGGGGGACCCAACGCCGCCTCACATGGTGACCGAGCTGCGGGCTATGGACGTATATATATACGTAAGTAGGATTCAGTTAGCGTTGGGAACCCTCGTACCAAATTTCTTGAAGATGGACCCATAAGTAATAAAGACCGTTGGAAAGTTCAATATGGCGGCTGACAGTGGCGTCATACCACCGCAATAAGTACGTACATTGGTTTCGGTTAGCGCAGGGAAGCCGCCTACCAAATTTCGTGAAGATGGGGCTATAAATAAGAAAGTTCAACATGG